>RXPK01001899.1:0-40453 GCA_004143645.1 Protaetia brevitarsis | reverse complement strand
TACTTTCTTTCAACCTGTTCCACCATAGCAAATTGGATCAAATTTTCACACAACAAAGCTGGAGTACAGTAGCATATTTGACCCAAGTTTGGTGTTTGTGCTCGGAAGGATGATCCTCTTTTTGTAGGTGCAAAAAATATTTCAATTTTTTTTTAATAGTTCAAATTGTCACAGCGGTATCAATTTTTTTTAAATAGGAGTACTAATTAAACAAATTATTTCTGTAAAATATCAAATCGACTGGTCAAAAAGAGAAGGAGATAAAAAATAAAGTAGTTTGGGGGTTAATTAATTCTATCAATCCAGCCCCAGGGAGGAGGGGCTTGGTTGGTAGGGGGCTGAGATTTTGCAGAAATCTTTACCTTCATAAATTGCAACTTTGTATGAGTTTTCTTTGGTCAATTTTACCACCCAGCATCAAAATTTTTACCGCATTTAGTATTCTTGCAAAGTATATATACAGCAACGTGATATACACCACCACACGAACGATTCGTATGCAGAACACGAACGCTCTAACTTTATCCGGGCAGATTTTGCGGAGGTTCGAGTCCTCAGTCCTCTTTCCAACCGTAATCTTCGAAAACAAACGCGCCGACCTGACATTTTCCGGACCGCTAGTATGTCGGAGGAGATCGTGCGGATTGTCCTTCAACTTGAAACGCGAGAGCTCTGCCTCCCTGCTGTTCCCCTCCGCCCCGCCACCGACCTATCCCCTAGTCGGACGGATTCCCGACTCAATTCCCTTAATAAAAGCCCAGTCCGAACGTGCACCTACAATGTAGTGTATAAGTCTGTATGGCAGTATAGCGGCAGCTAGTAGTTGTATACGCCTAAAACCGGGTATGGATTTTACCGATGCTCAGCTGTGTTTCGGCCCGACGGTTTCACGGACTCCCCTCCCTCCTCTCCCACCTATAATCCCCACGATGTTCCGTACGCACGCACACACTCGCACGCGTACCAACTCCACCCTCTCGCCCCTCCCTCCCAGGGTCCCCGTTATCGTCCGAGAAGCGTCGATCTTTCCACCCACGTTTCACTGTCAGCACAAAAGTCTCTCTTGAGCTCGAACATAGTAAGAGACCGTGTGTATGTGACGGGCCCCGGTCTGGCATCGCCTTAGCAACAGAACAATCGTTCCAACGGAGACGTACAGAACTGGACCAGAAACCTTTTAACAGATTATGTACGGCGGACCCAAATTATTTAGAGTCGTGAGTTTCGTGCGGTTTGTGTCGTGTGTGTGCGCGCTCTCGCCGGGATATAGGAACTTCACTTTCGGATTGTCTTGTTTCTTTTGGTCGTTTTCGGTTTCTGCGGGCTTCACGGCTGAGTAAAATAGTAACGTGTCTTCGTTATCGAACGCTATAGTATCTGAAGCTTGTGATTGATGTTAAGTGCAAGTGCTTTTGTTCTTAGTTTTAAAAAAAGTGATGTGTGGTTTCATTGTTTTTGGAAAACATGATTTTTAATACATTATGATATAAATGTGCACATTTCTACTATGCGAAAAACGTTCATTTTAATAACACATTTTTCCACAGTAATTAGCGGCGTTTTCTGGTTACTATTTAAGTTACTTGATGTAAAGGTTATAACCCAATAAGCAGTGAAATCGAATTATTGCATAAATTTGGCTATTTTTTTCCGTAGTAGCTTTTTATATGATAGTGAATCCAAGAATCTCGCTTCGTAATGTTTATAGTTTTTGAGTAACGAGTAAATAACTGTTAAGCTGGTCAATTTCTAGATCAATAACTAGGACTTGGAGGACTGATGGTCATAATGTTTTACACTTGTCAACTTTAGTTCGATTTAAGTTCAATTTCTAGTTTAAGTTCTGTTCAAGTTTAAGATGATATCTAACTGTTTTACATCTGAAATTGATTGATTTCAAGAACTTGGTCGAGTTCTAGAAACTAACATACTTAGAACTTGTGCTATTTTTGCATCAAATTATCTTCAATTCTGTAAGAATTTCCGTAATCGGTACTCGTGAAATAATTGACTCAGATTAATGCTATGTATTTCATAATTTAAAGAAATATGCATGAAAATGTAGATTAAACAAAAAGGAAACGAAACTAACACGTAGATAGTAAGAACGAAAAGAACTTCAACACAACAGTTGAAAGTGCAGTAAATTCTTTATTTGCTGTTTTTTTTTTTTAATAACAAAGAACATTTTTAATTGTTAGTTAAAATACCTGTTGTACATTAAATATGCTTTGTTTACTAATCGTGTAACGTATTCGTGTATGTTTATTATTAGTTAGGCGAAATTGCTACCTCACAAAATTATGATGATGTATGATACCTTCTTTTTATATGAAACGCATTATACCCTCCTACATTTTCAAATTAATATATGTATTAAAGGGCAAATGGGCCATTATTACGCAAAAAATTGTGGTATAAAACTCCTACAAAGTTTTGGAACATAATGTCTTTTTTTCGTGGCTATAATGAACACTTTTGGTTACATTTAGTAAGTTTCACTGCTGCGCAGTGTGACCACACTAGCTGCACCAAAACTGTCAAAATCGCATCGACCATAACCTGGAAATAGCGCTTTTCAAACACAATTTTCACTACTTTTTTTTCATTTCCTAAAAAAATGGATGCCCTTTTGGGGCTTAGCAAGTCGTGTTCTATACGTTAGTGTGCATATAAATAGTGAATTCAGCGGTCGAGGTACGAAACTCTTACCGTTTATTCAGTTTATACCAATACAGAATGTTGTGTACCTCTGATCAAGAATCCACATAAATCCTTCGAAGAAATCTTCGAGACAGAGAATGCTTAACTCAACTTTACCCCCTTGTTTTAATATGGCAACATCACTCAAGAATAATAATCCTGTTGTGACAGAGCGCTACCACTCCGAACGTTACAAAAGAAACTAATCGATTCTAATATTTCCGATTTCAAGTTCTATTAATTGACAAATGTAATACAGCAGCAAGTTCTATTTTAAGAAATAGATATTGATCTCTATGACGATCCTAATATTTATTGGCAAGTATAAAACGGCAACAAGTTCTAGTTCAAGAACTACAAATTGATCAATTTTAAAGTCTAGAATATTATGAAAATATTGACAAGTGTAAAACCAGCTTTACAAAAGGGAAAAAAATAATCTTTTTGGTTAACCTACAATACACACTAAAAAATTTTGGTAAAATTCCTGTACGAATTTGGGGCAATCCTGTTCCACTAAAACCATACAGGTATTTTCCGAAATGATACTTCTAACTACAAGTAATATTTCCAAGGTTTTTTCATGTAGTCTGGAATACTTGCAAGTAAAATTTCTAAGGTAATGATAATTTCCATAGAAATCTTACTGGTTTAAAAGTGAAATTCCAAAGAAAAATTCAGTATTTCTGATTCTCTTCTAACAAAAAGTAAAATACCGTTGAAATGGAAGTTCCGTGTGAAGATGAATCCCAGAACGTTTTACCATTGTAATGTTTATAATTTTCGAGTAACGAGTTAGTAACTGTCAGAAAAAAAAAAACAAAAAGATCTGTTTGGTTAAGCTATGATATACCTGTTGGGTTCATACAATGTTATAGTAGTTGTCGATTGTGATTGTCTGCATTTTTTGACGACTCTAGACGTCCTCTAATTAAGTAAGCCAAAAATACATGTAAATAAAATATTAATAATTTGGAGTGAACTGTGGTTCAGCTTTCTTTAAATTTAAATAAACGTAAAATTATTTGATTTACGAGAAATAAACTTAAAATATAATGTCTCCTGTTCTTTGAAATTCGCGACTCTATCTAAACGTAATCCAATGCACCTGCGAATCGGATTAAACTAAACTAAAAAACTACAAAAAGTGAAAAATATTATTTATATAAGAAACAACAAAGAGTTATTGTCAGTACTGCTTTTCATTTGTGTAGAAATTTTGTGGAATTTGATTTAAATAGGGTACTGTACTATATTCTATCTATATGAGTTTTAAGACGCAATTCGTCATACAAATTATTCATGTTAAATGTTAAACCTGAATTAGCACTATGTTGGTGTGGAATTTCCAACAATAAACACGTTATGCCCATAGTTTAGTTTAAATAAGTGTAATTATTAATTATTTAATCAATTCATTTAATTCATCATCAGAGTTATTCAAAGGATATGCATACAAATTCAACTTCATCCACAAAATAATTACTGACCTACCAAACTAAGCTTGAGAACTACTAATAAAGTGATTTTCTTTATTCTTGAATTTTGTTATGAATCTAGCAGATGTAAATAAATAAACGCAGTTTTGAAAGTTTAGGTTTTTGTATGTTTTCGATGTATTAATCTCTGGTCTATATTTTTATATTCTTCTTTGAAATAGATATTAGTAATTATAAAGTAATATATAACATACTAGGATGGTATTCGACCAAAAATTTTTGTTGCACGTAATGTTAGTGGGGTCCACAATGAGTCCAAACTTTCAATCAAATAAATTTCATAAATTATGACATTTATGAACAAAAGAACAGGTGTTTTACTCTTTTCACCCTTACAATATTCATCGTTCATTAGACACTTAGAATATAAAGTAACAATACTTGTAAAAAAATATTTTACTACAAATCAAACTTATTAAATATGCTAAAAAGTTTTAAATATAATCGCAGCAAAAAAAAAAAAAATTTCGGCAAGTTACATATTCATGATTGTTACAAATAAATCTATTGCAACTATGACATTTTCTAGAATATTTTCTATTAGAAATGTTTGACTTAGAATATCAAAAAACTAAGAAATAAAATAACAACGTCGAAGCATAAAGTTATCTATGATTCTGTAATACATTATAGTTATTTTGCTAGGTGTATGTTGAAGTTACTAAAAATAATTGCGGAAAATATAAATTTGATTATCACAGGCAACTGTTTTACACTTGTAATTTTCACAACATTCTGTAGGTACACCATGTCAATTCTACGGTCCAAAAAAATCAAGAGATAAAAAAAAGTATATAAAATGACAACGTTGAAGCATGGAAGTTATCTATGATTCTGTAATTCTTTATAATTATTTTGGGAGCCGTATGTTGAAGTTACTAAATATCAGGGGGTAACTGTTTTATATTTGTAATTTTCACATCATTGCAGCATATTAATTCCATGATGTAAGAATGTTGTGAATTGAAGTTAAGAATTCTCTCTGCGATCGTTTTTAAATGTTAATCACAATTTTCCATTGCTATTAAAGATCAACAGTTCCAAGAAAGGCAGTTGTTCATTGTTTTGTATCTGAACAGTGGACTTTATAACGATCGTTTATGGAATTAAATGCTTGTAGTACGTTTTCAACATCATATTTGTAACATCAAGAAAGTTATCCACATAATTCACACCTTCAATTTGGTCACATAACTTATAGCATTAGCACCTTAAATAAATTAAACATTTTCAGTAACTTTAAAGACAAGGCATAAGAAAAAAGTATAAGCTACCTATATTTTGACTTACTGGGGGACGTCTAGGACCGTCAAAAAACTACAGATAATTATCATGACAACTACTACAACATGCTTTGAATTCATACGGATATTTCACATAGGTTAGCGAAAATGATTCTTTTATGTTAGTCTTAACAGTTATTTACTCGAAAACTGTAAATATTACAAATTTAAAACTTTCTGAAAGTGTATATTAATATAAAGCTACATTAAGAAGAACAAATTAGCCAAATCTATGGAAGAGCTGATTTTACTAGGTTATCCTTCTATAACAAATTTCAATACTTGGAAATATCGATTAGAATTATCGAGTATTCTCTAACATCGATATTTTTTGTGTAACTATAATTTCCAATTAAAATGTACTACTGTTAAATGTGTTTCAAATTTCTCAAAAGTACAGGAACTTACCTTTAACAATAAATATAATTTTTGCACCTCCGTCCAGAAACACTCATTTTTAAAAATATCACTAAAGGTTGGCCACACTAAATTCCACATGACAGACGTGTAATAAATTGTCATTAAGCTACCGTTCAACCATGCTAAGATGAACTGCTGTCTTTTTTGTACTTATTATTGATAAATAGATATTAAACTAGAAAGAAAATTACAGAAAAAGATTTATTCTCGGAAACGTCAAAATACTAAGGCATATAACATGTGTGCCAACTTGTACTGTCAACTCCCTAGTGTCAAAATTTCTTTTCTAGTTTCAATTCAAAATTAAGACTTGTCGGCCCAAAAAATATTGTGTATCACACGGCTAGAAACTCTTTTGCGAGCATGAGTACCTACAAATCCTACTCATGCTCGCAAAACACTGTAGTTTCTGGCCTAGTGATACAAATAACTATTCTTAAATAATAATTAAAGCCTATTAATAAAAAATATACACTCTCAGCTTTGAAGTCCATTTCATGGGAGAACCTTTTTTATTATTCATTGATTACCAGTGAATTTTGGCTTCGCTATTTATTTGCTTGTAAAATATATCGATAAAAAAGGATATCTAAAACAATATTTAATAGCGAAGAGAAAAAGGATGGTGATTCTGAGTTAGCATAAAAAATAATCACTACAATTTTGAAAATCAGCATATTGATAAAACATAAGCAGTTGACATTATTTCGTAAGCAGAAACAGGTGACAATGCCAAAATTACTTAATGAAGTTTTGTATGTACTAAATATTTCTATTTTCATCATTTCTTCGCATTGTATGTGGAATATCTTAAAACATAAGAATTTCGAATATATAATTCTATTCTTTAATAGCAGTTTTACATCTTTGTTAAATGGTATAAAACTAGAACAGTACATAAGATCATTATTAGTTTTAAACATATACATGAATTGAGGCAAAAATGTAATTGGTTGTATCTGTAATATACTTTTAATCAAGGATTTATAATACTGATATTGATAATTTACAGTATAGGTATTAATACAAAATACTGTTATATATATTTTTAATATTTTACAATGGAATATGATATCTGACTATCAATATCAGTATATATAAGTGCTTGATTTTTTTGTTAATAAAGCATTGAGTCAATATTTCGTTTTATTATGCCCATGTCATTTATATATTAATACATTAATCAATTTGTTTTAGTAATACAAATTATATAATAGTAACGTTATAGTATATAGTATTCATCAGTAATTATGATAAAACTTGTCTAAATTGTTCCATTTTGCAAAATAGGTTACCCTATTACGTAGCTACCAAATTATTCAACACTATTATAAGATATAATCCATTTTTTGGCAGGTAAGTATTTTTTAATTTAATTAACATATATATGCCTTTAGATAGGTATTTTTACATGTATTGATATATGTATATATTTAATCAAATTAGTAAAAAAACTATTTTGGATAGTACTTATTTGTGATAATAAATAGAACTTTAATTAACATTATGTTAAGGTTTTAATAACAGATAAATTTTAATATGTCCAAATACGGAAACAAAACTAATTGAGCAGCACCTGTTTACTTCAGTAAAACTATTTTTTTTTTGGTATTTTATGCTTGAATTTCTTCAAAAATAATTGTCTACGTTAGAATTAAAATAAAAGAGATTTAGAAAAGTAATAATATAGAAAATTCGAAAATATGTCCCAAACAGAGTAGTTATCTAATGTTCTAACGAAATAAACAAACACCGATTTCCAAGACAGAAAAGTGCTTTCTCCAAATAAACCTCGAACGGACCACGGTTCTTTGTTCGTCGCGAAGCATCCTCTGCTCACAGAACACCCGGGCAAGAATAACAAAAATCAATACGAAAAATAACAAATACTCGCTTGTGTAGCCAATAAATCTTTAGTTCCCAGAAAAATAAACGTTGGCCTAGTGATAGGGCTGAAAGCGATGGTTGGATTTCCGGAATTCCACAAACTCTTGGGATTAGTATTAAGTTTGTGGTACCCATAGTGCATCTGAATATTTAATTTGTAATTAAATCTGTAAGCAGATATATTATAAAATAAACTAGAATGCCTACAATTTATACTTAGTTCTTTTTGATTTATTTAAATTTGAAATGTAATTATTTTTTTCTCAATAGATATGTTCAGTTTTGACCGGTGGCATACTTAATTGCTTATTTTTTTTGTTCTACGTATAAGTACATTAAAGCATCATGTTGTTACTTTTGTTGAGGGGACGCCCAATTATTGCTCTGATGTAACAAAAAAGTATCTTCTTTATATACCTATATCTCAAAAACTACGCTGTTACAAAAAAATATCAGTTTTATATACGTGTACTACGTAAATTTATTAAAATACACCATGTAATAGTCAATATTACAGTATGCTTTTTGGTAATTCTACACATCACTCACATGTAAAAATTACATTTTTTCTAGCAGTGTACTTCATGCATGAAAATGATTTCTTTTTCATTAGTTTTATTCAGTTTATAATGTCATGGCTTTTCCTAGCACACAAATCTTCTCAAAATAATACTGTAGTATACAGAATTCTATTGTTTTCTTGCCACTTCAATTTTCTGGTTTTTTTTCATTATTATTATTATAATAAATGACACAATAGTGTATATAATATGTCAAATCAAAAAAAACAATGTACTGACGGCATCGAGAATGTATATGTATGGCACAGGGAGGAGTTGAAGTTTCTGAAAGATCGGACGACAAGAATCTTTAGAATGTGCTCCTGCAATGCACCTTAATATAGCTTTTTGTGCTAAAAATACATGTTGTGCTGCTGCTGAACTGCCGCACAGTAATATTCCATATTGGATTTTGGAGTATACTCCTGCGTAATACTACGAAACTAAGCAGGAAATAGAGATTTCAGATCTTAAACAACGGAAACTTATATATATATATATAACATATCAGGTGCACTTTTCTGCCTAGCATGAAATACCATATACTTTGTTTTCTCGATGCTTAAAGATAACGGTTTGGCGATTTTGGTAATTTATGTTGGAGCAAACGCAAAAAGAAAACCCAAGAATCGAGATAAAATCAGTCCTTTTCTTTCTTTTTTGGAAAACTTGAAAAATGCTGTGTGGGCGACTATGTGACGAGCACTGGTGCAAGTTCGAGATGGTAAAATCTGAGAGGGTAAAATGTAAACACGACGAACACATTCGTTTGCCTCTTTCTATAATGAATTTCATATATAAAATCTATTCTTCGAGGCTAAGCTAACATGGACTTGCTTAGGAAATGCCTCCGCGGAAAAACCCAAAATATAAATGAAAATGTAAACAACAAAATATGGAAATCAAAAAATAATTTTGTGCAGCTGAAAATTTTGACAATTTATTGGTCTTTACAATGATGGTAATACTCACCGCTGCGGGATTCTGCAAAAATTAGGACCAGATTCGTGAGACTGTTGTGTAGAAGCCTTAATGAAACTAAATAAAAAGAAGAGTCAAAGAGGCTGATAAAAATGATAGAGAAATATAAAAAAAAAAGAAGTCCAAAAAAAATTGCAGGAAAGGTTCCAAGATAATATTTATGATCCTTCGCGTGGGGCAGGATTACACTTATGAGTTTGCCGATTAAATTTGTATTGAATAAAAAAGCATTTTCTTCTATTGTTAATATAGGTGAACCTCAACCTATGAACATAATGCGTTCTATAAAAATGGTTCGTAACTTGAATTGGTAATGTCTCTAAATCTAATCTTGTATTTTTAATTTTGTAACGGTTTTGTATCATAGACTTTGTTTCACACATTTTTTTAAGACAAAACTGTCTTTATCTTAAAGTTACTTAATATTTAAATTTTTTTTCTCCACAATTACAGCTTTTAATGAAATTTTATTCTTAGCCGATAGTGTAAATAATGTTTTTTCCTTTCTTGAGATAGCGTCTTTTTTTGAACAATTTAATGAAAAATTTTTACTAAATTAAGTCATTTTTTAACGTTTCGACAATTTTTTTATTGTCTTCTTCTTTGGTTTTGGATGTAACCTTCGGCACATTTGTATTCGGTTGCTACACACACATGTATGTTAAATTCCTTTAACAAATAACATTTTAATGTTATTTATTTTTATAAAATGTAAAATTTTAAAATGTTGTGATGTGCTTGTTAAATGTTGTAAGTATAGACATATCTATAAAATGGAAACTTTTAATATATATAAAATTTAAATTGTAGAATTAGAATATATAAATGATTTTCTGAAGAAGACAATAAAAAAATTTGTCGAAACGTTAAAAAATGACTTAATTTAGTAAAAATTTTTCATTAAATTGTTCAAAAAAAGCCGCTATCTCAAGGAAGGAAAAAACATAAATTACAGCTTTTATTGAGAGAATTTCTGAAATTTCTTACAGTATACTTATATTCTCACAAATTCTTCAAAATTAAAGACACACGAGCATTTTTATTCAAGAATTTTGTGAGAGAATACCATTTTGTTTTCCCATTGATGCTTAACTCACACAAAGTCACCATCGATTATTTATCTATTATATTTTATCCCGTTATTTACAATTCTACTTGAAAGTAGAACTATCTATTTCAATTTCAAGGATTCTTCCGTTCCGCAAATCACTCAGAAACACACCTTTTGCATTTCCTCTTAAATGAACCATACGCGAAGAAAACATAGAACCGCCCACTCCCTCCATAACAACGCCGGTCTTCCATCTCTCAGACAGAAGTCAAAATCCAATATCGAAGGCGGCCAAATCAGCCGGAAAACAAAGCGCCAAGACATGCGAACAAACCGCAATCTGACGTCGGAAAACAACAATGCGACATGTGAATGGATGAAGAAAGAATGTCTCCTGTATTTTCCGTTTTTTTCTTATTCGTAAGATACACGCTTGATGGTATCCATAGGAATGTAAGAACAATAATATTCCAATGATTTCAATCATTTATGCGGAATTCGTAATGTGGGCAGTTTTTTTTTTTTGTACCATCGACCCAAATCCATTTAGCAAAAAAAAGTATAGGGGACACAATTTATGTACTCGGAGGGTGGCAGAGGGGATGTGTTTTACGTTGCAGGGGTGAACCGTTCTCCCTCATTGCGATTATGGTGAATCGGAAGTAAGGGGGCAGTGCGTCAGCTGCATGCTAGATAAGGTGCTGTAAGGGCGATTGGGAAAGGGCATAGTGTAGGGTAAAACTATTTTCTTTTAGCACGTAAGTTGTAGTAACAGTGATAATAACAGTTACAATTACGGTAATGATCAATTTTGTTAAAATGCAGTGTATTTACTTGGATTTTTTTTAAGAAATTGATTATACACAAAAAATAAAAAAAGTTGGGTATATTTGAATAATGGATGACTACGATGTAAAAAAATACTAGTGAAATTACATGTAAAGTTATTAGCAATAAAGTCGTCTATGATGGTACAGTTAAATTTACTTTTTCGAACATTTTTTCTCTAAAATTGATACGTAAACTTTATAAAATTGTATAAAATCAGTCAAGTAATTTTTAGATTTACAGAAAGACAAGCAAAAACATTAAAAAAGGGATTAGGTACATGCTTCCATAAATATACATTGTACAGTGAAATTACTTTGTGGGTGTTATTTAATATTACAGCTTTATTATTTCTTACAGCGAGGGCCTGAATCTGAACTATTACTTACTAGAGCTCGAGTTGAATTTGTCTGGAAATTTTTAGATTGTTTTTTTTCGGGGCTATAACAATGGTTAGGAGGGAAATTTGGCTCTCTGGGAGTACCTGAGCATCAAATTACTTGATCTATTAAAAAAGATGTCAGTTTCACATTCTTAAGTAAATGTTAGTATGACACACAACATTGTTGTTACAAATTACATGTTTCTCCCAATACTGTTTTCTTTACATTTTTTGTTACATTTCGAATTTATAAAAAAGAATAAATCTAACCGATACTTCTTTTTGCAAGTTAAATTTTCTAGAAAAAAAAACATGAAACAAATTCATATTGATGTCCAGTTTGAGGTGATAATAATAAGGTACAAAATAACCCAGTGGTTTTTTCTTAATTCTAAAACCTTTTATTTTCGGCTTGCCGATTTCGGTATATTACCATCTTCAGAGCCAATGTGATATTCATAAAACTAAATGATTAAAATACAAGAAACACATTAAACAAAAAAAATTAAAATACTGTTTAATAATAATATTAAATGCGTACTAAAATAAGGTGTTTACTTAGAGACTGAAGACTGTGTTTACATTAAGGTTCCATGTCTTGAGTCTCATTCCTCCGTCTATTGGTCTAGTATAGTACTAATTCATTGTTTTCTCAACCCTTTCGTTTATTTCTGCTTCTTGTGTTCCATTTTCGTCTGGTGTTACTCCTAAATATTTGAATGTATTAACTTGTTGTATATTCTTTCCGTCAATCTCTATTTTAAGTTCTATGTTTTCATTTCCTATGGCCATCACCTGTTTTATACATAAATATGTATTACATCAGACGTTTTGACAGTTTAACTCTTCCATACTACTTTTGGTAGGAACGCACAATGAAATAAATACTTCAACCATGTTTGATCAAATAAAAAGCATAATGTTTTCTTGTTGTCTTCAAATTCCTAAACAAAAAGTTGATTACATTTAAACCGTAGAAGATAAAACAAGTTTTCAACCAGCTGTAGATAAAGCAGTGGATTTGTTGGTCGATCTAGCTCCAGATTGTCATCTTAAATGGTTTCTAGCAACGTAGACTCAGTTGTTAGGGCAAGAGCGTTTTTGTGACAATTTTTTTTTAGAAATCATCAAACTTTTATAAAATTTAGGACTTAAAAAGATAATTAATTGTTCATTTTTATGTGTTAACGTATCTAGAATTTGAATCCTATATTTATATATACTAAATTGGACATTGTATACATGAGAGCTATTGCTTTTTAGAAATTTGTTCGTTAAAATTTTGTCATTTTTAATCCCACACAGAGCTAAAGTTCCGTTGTGGTTTTATTGATGGATGAGTCTGTTCATTTTTGTTTAGTTGTTGCTATCATTGCAGAATTGCCTTGATACGTATTGCTGTGTATTAACTGAAATAAATAAAAAATGCTAAAATGATTTTAAAATGAAAAAAAAAATATTAGCTAGCTCAAAGGAAAAGATTTTTAATAAAACAAAAAAAAAACTATTAATCCCAGAGTTGGGTAACTTTTTCTTTTTCATTTTAAAGTCATTTTAGCATTTTTTATTTATTTCAATTAATACACAGCAATAAGTATCAAGGCAATTCTGTAATGATAGCAACACCTAAACAAAAATGAACAGATTCATTCTGTCATTTTCACGAGGGTTCGCGAAAATTAAAACTTTAATCTAACCACGAAAAGTAAATTGTGAGTAAATGAAGTCAGACTTTCTTAATTTTCGTACAACGCAGACGTAGAACATTGCAATGACAATATTTAATAGAATACGCATAAAATCAGCACAAGCAAACAATAGACATTTGAATGACTAGATTAATTTAAAAAAATCTTAACACTACATAATTAAAATTAAAACTAAATTGGGAAAATTCTCGGTAAATTGCAGATCGGCTATTCAGACAAAGAAATCACAACAACCATAATATGCAACTTGAAATCCATCTCAGCGATAAATGGGTTGTATGGGTCACGGAGTCCAAAACCACAGCAGCATGTAGTATGTACATAACCATTTTGTTCATTGTTGGTTATATGCATTTGCGCACTATTGGCATTCATACCTTCTGTAATTTCTAGATTCAGGTGTGGTAGCTATGTATGCTACCTCTTTTAATTTTCTTTTGATTAGTCTATACCGTGGATCGATTGATTGGGAATTGATCCACGGGATAGTTGAATGTTGTGAGTTTTCACCTTTCAATTTTTCTTTGTGTGCAGGTTTTCTTAAAACAGGTCGATTAATTATTATCTCCTTAGTCCGCTTAAACAGGCTAATTTTTTCTTTTTGGCACAACTGCGGAAATCTTTCTTAAACCAAAATACCATCGTGCATAATTGAAGGGTCACGGGATCAACGATCAAAGTCCATTTTTTGTGAAAATGGATAAGGGTGCCATATTTTGTAGGAAATTCCTGAGTACTATAATAATGCAGCTTCAAATATTTCAAAACGGTCGTAGTCGTAGAAACAAAGTTAGCTATAATGTAGTTTCGTGTTAAACCTTTAAGTGTCAAACTTTAAAATTCATCTTATCTCTTGATGTTGAATATTGGACTTTTGATCGTTATTCCGTGCCCTTTCAAGTGTTAAGAGTGTCATAATAAACATGATGCACAAACTTTAACCAAAAAGGGAGTCAAATCATCCGACCTTATAGTCCCATAATGAAATTCCCTTTCAACTTTCCCCAGCAGCTTGATGTATTTCAATATCTGTCATGGCCTTTATGTGAAGAATACTTTTTTATTTAAAACTATTATTTAATTGCAACGGTACTATCAGTGTTAATAAACTACAGATTATAAGGGCTACTAAAAGAATCTGCAAAATCAATTTACAATGTCCAATCAATGCAGTTTTCTTTATTACGTAGGTTATGAATTCCTGATTACAACACAAACATTAAAGATACATTTAAAAGCGACTCTAACTTACTACTACCTAACCTGTTTCCACATAAGACCTCAGTTCTTCTCCAAAGAGCCATGAATAAATAACGCAGGGTAGATCATGGCGATGTCCGGGTTCTATTTATAACGTGTGCGACCGCGCCACTGATGAGGGGCGCGGGGAAAGGGACACAATCGGAGAGGAGAAGCGAAAATAGCGGCTATGCAAGTGGCGTTCACGCACGGAGGCCTCTGCGGATCCATCTATCGATCCGAGGGCCAGATAGACAGAGAAAGAGAGAGAGAAAGACAGGGAAAGAACAAAAAAAAAACATCTTCTACGATCCTCCGATTGTGGCTTTGAAGTTCGCCGCACGACAAGATTGGAAACGGCGGGGACCGCGCGCAACCTACTTCGGACTCATTGTTTTCGTATGACGTAACACGAACAAGTGAATATCTGCATGCACCTAGATGCGCATTTCCACTTATGGACTAATTGAGTTGCTGCAGAGTGTTTGTCTATTTCTAGTTAGTCGAATCTCGAATGGGGTTAACTAATGCCCCTAAATTTTGGAAGAGGGTTAGATACATATAGCAGGTTGCATAAATAGTAAATATGCATGCCTATGCAAGTAAATGTTATCTTACGCTATTGTCAAATGTTTTGCTAGTTTTAATTACGCACAAGTAAGAAAGGTAGATTATTGTACTCTATATTCGGCTACTGTATACCGATCATGTACAGCCGCCGCCTTAGATTATGTCATAGGCTTTTAGTTCAGGCCTAGTGCAGACTATATTGATATATCTGCTTAAAACGTGCTCTTCGTATTTTCCAAGATACTCATTCATGTATATATTAACCAAACTTTACATGTTTTATTTGTTTGTTTGGTGGCCAATTCTACTACCCATAATAATACAGATACTATAAGTTTGGCCGAACACGGTTTTTTAGTGGTGTAAGAGGTAACGTAATATTAGAAGTTTTACGGTCTCGGGTTAGTAAGAAAGGGATGGTGCTAGGCGATAGGGCTCTATACTGCTCAGATCAATTGTAGTGGTTGGTCTACATTTATAGAACGAAATGACTTTCAAATTCCAATTTGATTTATATATTTTAATTTTATTGCTTTTGCTATGACATTATAATAATAAAAAATGCCTTCATTACAGTGTTTCAAAAAATTAAAAAAAGGAATAGCCAAATGTTGAATCACAGTGTTTTAATACTTATCTAATGAATTATTCATTTTAAAATAATCAGAAATATATAGCCAATGGGAAAATAATAATCATCAACATTTATCAATGAATAGTTTATTTACAAATTTAACATGCTATTACCAAATCGGCATTAATATTTCCCAAAACTCTTGAATTAATGTTTGGTATAGTAACTATTATTGGTAATACACTCTGCTAATCTTTTTGTCATAAAAGCAACTAAATTTTCGTAATAATTAGTGTCTCGAAATTTCTTCCAATTCTCTCCAAATTCTCTCACTGTGTTACCATAGATGCTCACATATTTTCTATGCACTGTTAAAAATTTTAACACTTTTTGACTAATTTAATAGTCAGGAGAGGTCCACACTCTTTTCGTGTTATTTTGTCGAGAACTATAGAAGTTTAAATTTACGAGCAAAGATAGTCAAGTATTGTCTATTGCTAAAGGGTTATTTTGTCTAACTGACACGTGGAATTATAAAATACTTCTAGTCACATTTTATTTGATCTAGACTAGACAAATTGACTAGCTGTTTAACTAAATGAATGCGATCTACTGGGTGTTTTAACAGCATTTTCTAAACACAACGTCTTTTTAATATGCAACTCCTATTTCTTAGTGCTATAATATTCTCTCTTTAAGACGTTTTCTCAATTATAAATATGTAAAACCACTCATTCATGTTTTGGTTTCAACTTAAACGTACCAATTTTAAAATGATTTTTTGAGAACCATTATAAATTAAGTGATGTTTTTGCTATTTGATTCAAGTGTAAACTAATTGCGTAAATAAATGTTCCCAATACATCTTTAAGATGTTGAAATTTTTTATGCCCACTGAATTAACGTTTAATAACACGAGGTTACACTTTGCAAGTCAGTCACATTTGGTGGTTTGTTTGGATATGTTAATACGGAGAATCAAACACGAAAACAGATACACGTGCAATGCAGGTGGTGCGTATAATGCAATACTGTATTAGAATAGGTGGGGTTTCTATATTTCTATCCGAGGGAAAAAATCTGATTGGTTGACGCTTCTGAATGTCTAGAAAAATAGTCAATCCTCATATCTGAACAAAGAATTCACACGAAATTCTAGTCATGTTCTGTTCTATAAATACGCGTAGTCAACTCGTCTGGCAAAGTTTGGAAAAATCAACACTAAAATATTTGACTAGCGCAAAATTTAACGCCAACACCGTAATATTTTCAACAGTGTGGGATTGTGGTTCGGGGAGTTTGCAGGCTAATCCAACAACTACCTGTCATTATTATCAATGAACCACCTGTTTACAATTCCAGCAGTATGTACCGCGCTGTTGCCCTGTACAAAGGTAATTACTTCCACCTTATCTTCTGGATACATGGCTCTTACATAAGGCTTCAACACTTCTTCTAATATGTGGACGTAGCGCTTGTAACACCACGCGAGGTGGTGTTACAATTATCAATGCTCCAATAACCGGCTGTTATTCTTCCTGCAGTGAACTGTTGTTTTATGTTTTCTACATTATATCTAATATTTTTTCGTCTCCACAAGACAACGGGAACATCTTCGGAGGAAGAAAACATCTTTCCATCAGAAAAGATTACATTCTGCTAGTTTCTATTTAAATTTCGCTGGTAAAACAGAAGTCTGGTGAGCGTGTTCAGGTGTGAGTGTCGCTTTCTTTGTAGGCTTTCTACCATGATGTAATCATGTAATCTTCGGCTGATAATGGTTAGGGAACAATATAAATTAAGTTGTTCCCTAATTTTTACGGAAGACGTAAATGGGTTTTCGCAAACTGGTTTCGACTGGTTTCCTTCTTCTTGTGCTCGCTTAATCCGTCGTTGTTCTTGCTGTTAATAAATGCGTTACGTTCTGTGATGCCTAATAAATGAATGATTTTGTGCTGATAGAAAACTAGCTTTGTTGAGTCTTACATTGAGGGTGAATAGAATGTAATAAATCAAAACCGCCGATTGGTATAGGTTAAAAGTTTAAGAAGTAAGTAGTAAGTTTAAAAAATTACATAAATCAAATTTTGTAGTATATTGTTTTTCAATTTTCGGTAAACGCGTGATATACAGACATGCTTCTGTGAAAAGTAAACAAACATGCACCCACTTATCCTAACGACCAACCAATAAATTTTGTTTTCACGGTGCCTTGCTTATGTTAGACGAGCATATTTGAAGTATTTTAATGCATTGGACCCCTTAAAAGGATATACTACTCTGGGTGATTCTGATATATGCATATCGCCCTATGACATTTCTAAAAATTTTGACTGTATGTATTTCTTAGTCATTAAAACGTGCTAGTCCTCATTGTTTTTGTTGTAATTGTTACGCACACAAGTATGGCATACAGCCCGGATTAAAAAAATTAATTTTAAACGAAATACATTAATTGAATTAAAAAAAAATCAAGTTTTATATATATCAGTGTCATTATTTTTTATAATTTGATTTAGAGTGTTCTGTCTCACCAGCCAGATGGCATGCAGGGCGAGAAATTTCCGATCGAGGCCGGTGACATAAAGAAATATTGAATAGCTCGTTAACTCTCTTATATCTTAACTCAGTACGCATAGAGATGTGTAGGATGATGTTGTCAATTGTCCTCCCTCAAATTCAATGTTTAAGAACAGTTTTAATGATCATCCTGGCATGATAAGTCGTGCCTTAATAGATTCAAACTATTAAGTAAAAATAAAGCATTTAATAGTGGATAAAAGTGATTTATTTAATTAAAAAAATTCAAATGTGACTTGTTTAATATCAGACATAAATCTATGGATAATAATCTCAGGTAAGTCCGTGAGTCCGTTTAATTAATAACACTAAAGTTTCATTAAGTAATCCACCTTTTGCAATTCAAATTCATAGTTTTCAAACGTAAATGCGTTTGAATTAAATTTTAAAAATCCCGCGTTTTCTGACCGTTCAAATGGAGTTAAGATAGGCTTACGGAGACGTGCGAAACAGAGTAGCCAACCTTGATGGTAAATCACTGGATATTGTTCGTAACGTAAAAACTAACAAATACTTATAAACCTAATTACACAGATTTCCCCAAAGTAACTGGAGACCGCTTAGCTATGTTACAAACGATTTTCTAACTCAAATTTTGCAGAACGGTTTTAAAATAAAATTTTATAAGTACAATTCAATTTTGATAGAATTTAATAATACGTTTATTTTTTAGGTAGATTTGAGAGGAGTACCTTTTACAGGCCGATTCTGCGATCATCGGTGGTCAGGACTGTTCATCGGATATGGGCCCTCGTACTCGTAGATACATCAGGTCAGAGAGGATGGGTCGCTCAGGACAGGAAACATTACTCGGAAAAATCGTCTTTGAGAAAAATTACCCAAACATCGTGTGTAATTTGGAATAAAATTTATGTGATAAACTTTGTTTAACAATTAACAATTATTTTTTAGATTGAATTTTGCAATAAATTTGGATTTTATCGAAATAGCCGTTAAATTTTACGAGAACAAACTGAAATACGTCTGCCTCGAACAAGGCTCGGTTAGTGAATGGTTCGAATTGAAAATGTTTTAACTGACTTGAAAGCGATTGTCTTCGTCAAGGAGACCAACTGTCTGTCAAAATCCGTTATTATAACCGAAATGAGGAACCTCCATTGTTTTACGTATGAGAATGGCCATGTGATCGCAAGAACTATCGTATGTTTCAACGAAGTGAAAATAAATAAAATTACAAAATCTGGAATCACCTTACACTTTTTATATAACAAAGGTATGAGTCTCTGAATTATGAGAAAAATACATTTGAAATTTATAAACGCTTATTACTATAAAAAATTAACAATCTTAAAAATTCATTACTGTGCCTAAAAGGTAGGCAACCATTTATACACATGAAATTGTTACAGACTCAATTTCCAACAATTTTACCCTGTCTTTCAGTTGACATATCAAAAGCAATGGACTGCCAATGCATATAAAACATTATTAAACAAAAATTAAAGAAATAAATACTCTGTAAAAGAAATTACAACTGTTCACTTGAATTAAAGTGGATTCCAAATTTGATCTGTCAAAATCTATTGTAATGATTATACTATACAAATTCTAATATTCATTTTCGATGTGTAGGTGTATCACTGCTGCTGATCATCTTGCTTCCTGAAGGGAAAATTCTAAAGGAAAATGCCTGAAGGACCTGCCAAATCAGAGATTACCTACATCACCTGGACATCGTCTAGCTGTCTGCTGCTACATAATTATATCCTTTTTCTATTATATCTAATAAGTTTTAAATTATAACTAAGTAAAATGAAAATTCCTTTTTTAAAAAAAATAGTAGATATCAATAATCTCTCCATGACAATATATAATATATTCAAATGAAGACGTGGTATGTTGTACGTCAATCCACTCGATCAGCTGGTATCCAACACTCTTAAGATAATCATTTTAAATTGTCACATCGTTTGCTTATGTCTGTATTTATAAAAACATACTTTAAAAACTTCATGCTGAATATGAAATCGTCACCGTTAAGGAGCAAATTCCATTGTACTAGAACTGTACAACAGTTCAATCTAATGTATGCATGTATACAGAAAGGCTATTGTGTAAAGGGACAGGGAGTATCTATTGTCTGAGCCTTTGTACATACATTCGTACGCATGTACATACGATCGTCGCGTGTGGTTCTTCTTTTTTCAATTCCTCTCATTCTGTATTACCGCGATAGTCTTTCCAACCTGCAGGACGGCAGCAACGTGGATAAATAACCCTTTCGCTCGTTCACACGAACAGAGCGGCAACGAATAAGGGACCAGACGAAGGTGGGATGGGGCTTACAGAAGTTACAAGTTAATTATAATGCAAGATAAATGAGGAAAACGTTGCCTTCGACAAACAGTACTAATTTACTACAAACAAAACATTTAAAATATTTGCGAACACGAACAGATGTTCTCCTGACGACGGCGTCAGTCATTAATTAATTAGCCAATAGGATCTGAGAGAGACGAACGGCTTATAGGATCAGGAAGTAGATTTGAAAAACGCATTTCCACCGTTATGCCACCACCTCTAGTAAATTCTAAATAAAAGTAATTTTACAAAAATTCAGCGAAACGTAGAACAAAGGGGGCGCTGTCGTTCCCATAATAGTCCTTCTTTTTTTCCTTTATTCGCTGTCCTTGCTGTAGCCGAACAAAGAGCAGCGTCATATCCGGTGCGCCCACCGCTTGCCAGTAGAACAATCATCCCGGTATAAAGCCCTTTCGAATTTTAATTCGTTCGGAATTGATTTTTGATTTTGTCGGTTTGTTCTTCTGCTTTTTAATTTTTTTTTTTGTCTCGAGAGGCTTCCTATACGCATGTATTTGAATATATATTGTATTAGACGGAAATGAATTCACCGTAGAAAAAAAAGTGGGGCAAATGGAAAATGTAACCGATAATCGAGTAGCAGAGATTATACGTTCTAGCCAGACGTATACTCACAAATAAATTGTAGTTAATAAGTTGTTTTTTTTCGGTATGGTAAGAGAATAAGTTGCAACGCTGCAGAGTTGCATACAGGTCGGTATAAAAAAAATAATTTTAAAAAGAATACTTTAATTAAATTATTTCATATCAAATTTTAAACAACCTAGTGGCACCTATATTACTTCTTAATCATAAGTGTGCCCTCCCAACTGCCAGATAGCATGCAGGGTGAGAATTTAATATTAATTATTATTAATTAATTGAAGCAAACTAGAGGACGCGGTGGCATTAAAAAAATTACGAATAGCTAGTTACCCCCCCTTATATGTAATCGATGATTTGATTTCAAGTACTGATAGTGGCTTGGTTTCTACACTTGTCTTACTTGATTTTAGTCGAGCGTTTGATACTGTCAGTCATGAAATGCTTTTGCAATTTATGTATTTAGGTTTATCTCCTACTGCGGTATTGTTGCTTGAGTCATACTTGAATAATAAGTTACAAGGTGTTACTTTAAATAATACAATCTCCCGCTATAGACTTGTCTCGCGCGGCATTCTACAGGGATCCATACTGGGTCCGCTTTTGTTTTCAATTTATACGTCCTCTTTCCAAGTGGTCATTAAAAAACTTTGTAATACATATGTATGCGGACGATATGCAACTTCTCATGCGTTTCACTTGTCCAACACAGCAGAGTGTATATGAATTGAGTAGTGACCTTGCGCCGTTTGCCAAAATATCGGCTGATCATTCATTAATATTAATCCGGGTAAGTCAGTGTTTTACTGTTTGGTAGCAAAAACCATGTGGATTGCCTTAGAAATTCAATAAACGGAGCATATTATTATTTTGCTTTTATATGGTGGAATGTGGTGGGGGTTCATGCAGGATATTAGGTAGTAAGGTAGATTAGGTTTCACTTTCTTTATATATTTATCAAATGCTTCAAGGTGTACTGGTAGAGCAAGGACAGCTTATGCTGTCATGTGAAGTACCCCTTTGGATTCTTTTTGATTTTACTAATATTATTTTTCTTATTTATTATTTTCATGTCATGCTTTTAATGTCATAATCTGAAAGAATAAAATTATATTATTATTATTATGATTATATTACTTCAGTACGTGAGAAGATGCTATTGGAGACTGTCGCCAAAATGTCCTTTACACCAATTTGCATGTTTACAATGCCCAGTTTCCAAGATATCGTACGCACGAGACTCTTGTACATCAATCATGTAATTTTGTACGATAAAGAAAACATTTAAGTGCAGACAAAAGTGATTTTATTTAATAAAAAGTTCGAAATGTGAAAACAACTTAAATAAGGATATTATAATTTTAGGTAAGTTAAATGAGTTCGCTTAACAAATAACAAATACGTTTTTGGTCAGTTATTCCGCTTTTTGCAATATAAATTCATCATAGAAATATTAATACGGTTAACATTAAATTTCAAGTTCCCCGCGTCTTCGGGACGTTCATCTGAGTAATTGAATGCTTAAAAGACGGGTAAATCAGAATATCCAACATTGATGGTAAAGTTACTGAATTTCGATTCGTGCAGCAAATACATATTGACTATAACATAAGTAGTACCGCCTTATAAAAGTTTTTTCACCAGTGGTCGCAAACTGTTTAGCGGTTATACAAAATTCCTAACCCCAAAATATGACGAACGTATTAAAAAATGAAATTTCTTATAAGTATTTTAGATATAAATTAAAATAATACGTTAATTTTTTAGGTTGATTTGGACCTGAATACCTTTGATGGGATCAATTCAGCGGACACCAGAGTGGGCAAGTCAGGTCAGGCATTTAATGGGGGCCCTCGTACTAGTACTTTAGATATCGGAGAAATGGTTTCGGAACAGAAACATATCTCGGAAAAATTGTCGTTGAAGAAAATTACCCAAAGTTTATAGGTAAATTGTGGATAAAATTAAAGTGATAAACTTCGTTTAACAATTAACAATCATTTTTAGGTTGGAATTTGGAATAAATAGTATTTTATCAAAATAGCCGTTCAATTTTTACAAAATTAATCGAGACACGTCTGTCTCTCACCGAGGTTGGCTAGTGAATCCTTTTGAATTGAAAAATTCTAACAGACTTTGATAGCGGTTGTCTTTCGACAGAGCGACAAAATGTTTTAGAAATCCGTAATTTCACCGAAGTGAGGGGAATATAAGATATCTAATACATGAGAATGCCCATGTGACCAAATGGACTATGGAATGTTTATGCAAAATTATTGCAAAATTCTGGAATCACCTTACATTCATTATAAGATAAAGGCAGGTTTCTTTAGATCATGAGAAAAATGCATTGAAAATGTTTCAATACATACTACTGTGGTAAATTTACAATCTTACAATAATTACTGTACAATGAGTATGCAACCTGGACACACCGAATTCCAGCAATTTTCCCTGTCTTTTTGTTGACATATCAATGCACTTGGATTGCAAATACAAATAAAACCATTACTAGACTAAAACTACACTGTAAAAAAAAATTTCTTTTGAACTGAACCTAGATCCAACTTGATCTGCCAATACATGTTATTCAAATATTCAAATTCTAATATTTAATTTCGATGAGTAGGTATATCACTACTGATCATTTCTACTTCCTGAAGGGAACATTATGAAGGAAAATGCCTTGAAGGACTTGCCAAATGTCCAAAATCCTAGGATTTAGCTGAAAAGTTTGTAGCATTAAGTGTTTGAAGATTTTTCTCACTAAATCCCTTTTATCGCGATGATAAAACATGCTTATATTTGGAAAAAACCGTTCAACATCGACGGATGTAACACACGCATAAATAAAATAATCTTTATAGGTAGATAACGGAGTAGATGCACCACCACCAATGTGTAGTCCGATTTGTGCAAGTACAATAACTGTTTATGGCACACTGTACAAACTATTTTGGCACCACCATAATGTAAATTCTGGAATCCACCGATATACTTTTCTACATTATGAAGCAATGGTCGTTTTTTGGAATTTTCAACGCCCGACATTATATTACCTTTGTACATTGTACTATCTCGCATCAAGACTCGACTAACACTGATACTAGATACTAGACACACGAATCGGAGGAAGTGATTTTACTACCTTGAAGATATACTATGGCTAAACGTTTTGCATAGCGCGAAGCGAGTGTGGCTCGTGTAAATAAGTACGTCGACCACTCTATTTATAACAATTTCTCGCAGTTTATGATTGCATTTGACGTTTGGACTTTCACTTTTAGGTCCTTTTAGACTACAAGATTATTCCTTAACTTGTTACATTTTTGACAGACGTCCGAATTAGGGTTTCTGGAACATATATTGTAGTCACAGTTCAAATATTGATAATAAAACTCATATGAAACATGTTCCCTCCATCTTCATAAAGTTTATACTTCTCTGGTTCATATTTATTGTTAGTAAGAGACAGCCTATAGAATTTTTTATTACATTTAATCCAGAAGAGAAATAATATCGATTTGGTGAATTTCAAAAAATGTTTTGTAAAATTTACATTTTACTTGCCTTAATTTGCACTCGTTAACCTAAACTAGACAAAATTCGCTTGAGAATACATACATTCTGAAGCGAATTTGACCAGAGCAGATGTTTAGAAAGGTGGGAAAAAACGTCATTTCAATATCATAATTACATTAAATTAACTGCAGTTTTGGTTAGCGTCTTAGTTATTTAATACGTTTACTCACTGTGTTAATGAGAATTAATTAACACTTACTGCCAGATAAGTTAATAAGGTTATAATTTATAAAAGCTTTTTGGATAGTCGAACTCCCTAGCACCTGTTTTGCAAATTCTATACCTAAACTATAGACATCGCAGAAATACCACCCTTTAGAAACGATTTGTAACTGTTCCAAGTTCCAACAGCCTGGATGTAATTCATCCTAACACTTGCGAAACGTAACACGAACTTGGGTAACGTCCTCGCATTGTTCATTTGGTCCGCTACTCCGGCAACTGAGGCATTATTCTGATTGCTCCTTCACACCCTCCCGATGCGGTCTGTCTGTAGGTTTAGCAGGCGCGTTTCATATAACATACAGACGCACAAACACACACACATACAACAACACACGAAACACTCCCGAAATGGTGCAGAGCTCGCTTCACCCCCACGGGATTTACTCTATCATGCGAAACAATGCGCTATGAATAATAGATTGCTCTTAACTACAATTAAGGCAATATTATTAATAAATGCCCAACTGCTAGGCTGCCAGTCGATAGTACGAATTCAGGCTCCATGAGTCCAGTTGCGTTGCATGCGAATGCGTGCTCGCTTTTATGCAAATGGCAAATGATTCCGATGACCCGTTTTCCACACCGATGTGTTACATCACTTATGGTAATGATGTGATGTAATGAGAATGTAAATGTGACACGTGGATCTCGTTTGCTGTACACCGATGTGTGTGATGTCGTCGAGTGTTATTCGTGTAAGGTCCAGTAGTAAATTTTCTCTTTTTGGTAAATTCAAAAGTTCAATATTAATTTATGAATAGACAGACCCGTCTATTTCCGTTTTAATTGATTATATTTTGATTATTATAAGGCAGCGGAGTACAAACACAAAGGATCATATACCAACTGACACAGTAAGTAAGTGTTGCTTTAGCTGGTATGTAGTGCGCTGTATGCAGATTATTAAAGCAAGGTGGTTCGCGTTCATAATGAGAAACGCACGTACGGGTGTTGATAGAAAAGCACACGATTGCCCGTATAAATCCTCTAGTTGTTTTGATCGAGTAAGAAAAACATATGTATGTATAAAAACTACATGCGCCCGTAAATCACGTGGAATATTTCAATGCACAGTGTGGCACAGCGATAACGCATATATGCATAACTTGTTTGTTCGACACGAACGATAACGTAGCTGTGCTTTCGCAATATTCGAGGCAAAAGCAAATTAAAAAAAAATACTCGAAAAAATAGAAAAAACGACGAAGTTATATGAGCTGAAAATTAATTAAAAGAGTCGTCTCGCGTTATGCAGAACGTTTAGCCATAATATATCTTCAAGGCAATAAAATTACTCCCTCTGATTCGTGTGTCTACACTGAACCAAAAATGGAAAAAAAAACACTGTTCACATGAAATAATGCATTAAAATTGGTCCAAGGAACCAGTTTATCAAATCAATGGAAATGATTTTATTAAATAATGATGGAGTTGACTGAGTATGTATGTATGTAGATGAAGGGTGGTGTTACACTGCGACCTAAAGGATCTATTGTGTCCCCCATTCTTGCTGCTTTACAGCTGGCCTTCCAATCCTATTCCTTTTAAAAAGTGTAGGATGTCAAAGGGCCCCAGTCTAGGTAAGTCTCCCTCTTCGATTTCACATGCTCCCAGGTACAATGCCCTCGGGTTGCACAGTGCTACGCAGTTTGAGAGGAGGTGGGATGGGTGTTTCATCCTGTTCCCCACAAAATCTGCATTCAGATCTCTTTTCCAATCCAAGCTTGCTCAGGTGTCCTTTCAGTCTACAATGGCCTGAAAGTATTCCTGTTAATATGCGAACATTGTTCTTACTCAGGTTGATGCTTTCTGTAAACCTCTTCTGGTTATAAGTTCCCAGAAGAATTTTACTCTGCGTCATTCCCTGAAGATTTTCCCAGTAACTGGATTTTCTCTGCTCCATTTCTATTTTTAGTTTCTTCAGTATTGTACTGCTACTTAACCCGCAAAAGGGTTCAGGCCCTACGAAAGGCATTCCAACCCCTTTTTTTGCGAGGTTATCCGTTATTTCGTTTCCTTCCACTCCTGTGTGACCCGGAACCCACAGGAGGGTTACTTTATTTCTTTTGCCTAGCTCATTTAGTTTCCCTAGGCATTCCCAGACCATCTTGGAGCTGATTTCTTATCAGTTCAGCGCCTTGATGGCTGCTTGACTATCGGACATGATGATAATCTCCTGTTTCCGATAGTTCCTATCCATATTGAACTGAACACATCTTCCAATAGCGTGTATTTCCGCCTGAAAGATACTTGGGTATTTTCCCAAGCTTTCGAAATATGTAGTTCTAGGCCCGTATATTCCTATTCCAGTTCCTTCTGCCGTTTTGGAGCCATCAGTGTACCATTTGATGGCATTTCTATTAAAATTCAAGATGGTGTTATGATCCCACTCGCTCCTGTTACTTAGCTTTGTGGTGAATTCCACAAAGCTAAATTTCTTTAACATGTCATCCCGGGGCATATCCCAGGTTTGATCACCGTCAGGAGATTGAGGCCTATGCCTAATCATTCCTCCTTGACCATTCTTAGAGCGGTTCTTTTCGCCACGCCCTCCACTACAATGTGGAAGGGGGCAAGATCCAATACTACTTCAATAGCTGCTGTTGGGAGTTGACTGAGTAATAAAACATTGATTGTATTAATGATTTTCAATTTTTGGTCGTCCCCTTTCCTTTCAAATAAATTGCTGGACAAATTTAGATTCCACATAACCGTTATCTATTAGGTGGTAATTGCACATGATAAACGGTTTAGATTATTTATCTTTCTGTTACTATTTTATCTGTAAGTTAATTTATTTATCCTTGTATTAATAAACCCATGTGTGTGTGATTTATGCGGATGATATTTTCGCGCTTCAATCTGGCTACTGATCGGCAACATATCATAGTTCAGTGCGAGGAATGTAGTAGAACTGTGTGGTTAGCGGAATTTCCACACATTAATATCCACATAGCAATATCTTGAGCAATAACTTCATTACCTGGCTGGTAGTCGAGTGGCTTGCACGCTTGGCTATCAGTGCGGAGTCCGGGGTTCAAATCTCGCTCTGGTCAATTACGATAATCGGTTTTTTTCCGGGGTCGTAATGTTGATTAGGAGGGAGATTTGGCCTGACAAGCTAAAAATATAGCTTAGGCACCACCCTTAAAAAAAAAAAAAAAAAAAAAAAAAGAAAAATAGCAATTTTCTCAAAGTTTTACCAACGACTAGTGGTGGGCACTATCGGTATATTCAACTATCGATAATGCTCGATAAATAAACTTTACTCAACTAATATGTCCTCAGAAATACATTTGGTTTTGTTTCTTGTTATTTATTATTTGTTTTTTTTTATTCCAGACTAGTAACAACTCTGACACTAGTATTTCATCAATCCCAGCTACTATAGATATTACAAAAGAAAGAATTAGTTCCACTCAATGAATAGTTGATGATTGATAACACAAACGTTTCTAACAAACAAGACAATACACAAATAAACCTTTAAGCTACTCAGAAAGGGAAAATAAATAGCACATTAAAAAGATACTTGTCGTATTTACATTGAATTTGTGCATCTCTCTGCGTTGTAAACTATATATAAATATAATACTGGTGAGCATTATTGATATTTTCAACTATCAACAGTTATCGATAGTCGACTATCGATAGTCACTATCGTTAGTGCCCACCACTACCAACGACAGATCGTGTTATTGGATGCCAATCTTGATGCGAATTCTTAAATAAATCGCTTCATGCGTTTTAGAATTTCAATACGTACTTTGTTTAGAACAGAAGTATATACATTTGTTTTGTTCTAACCCGACTCCATAGTTTAGTTTTGTTACGTCCTCATATTTAGATTTAAGTTTCTTCAGTTCTAAGAAGTTAATAGTGAAGACATCTTTCCCTTTTTTGATTCTTTCTTTATTCTGTCAGACACCCTCTTCATTTTTAATTTACGACTACTAGAGTTCTTTTGTACACCACATGTAATTACTTTTGTAACCCCACCAAGGGAAAATGGTCAGTGTAAATATATGAAATTACAAAAAAAAGGGTTTTGTGTGTCTTGTTATTTCAACACATCAACGTAGAAGTGACAAATCCAGCACTAACGCATTTACAAAATTCTACATACTTTTTCAGTTAATTGAACTATTTGGAGGTTTACAAAATTAATTCTGAAAGCTTAAGCCAAGTACTGAATTTTAATTCCAAAAATATTCAGATACTTATCTTTGTCGTTATTAAACTTCAATACTGTGCTCCTGAAGCATGGTTCTATTGAAATTCCTAAAAATATAAACAGTGTTTCATTTAAAATAAAAAAAGTTAATATCATTTCCGACTAAACCTCAGATTAAAAGTGAGCTTCTTTTAAAAGCAAAGTAGCCATATTGAAAAATATTCGAATGGATCTATACATTTGCCAAATCCTGTATGTAATTTTGTGTAATATATATAATTTTTAATTTAATTTGTGTAATTACATGCAGGGTTAGGCATAGGAATATATACTATATTTCTATTCCAGTTGATTTTGCCATTTTGGAGCTATCCGCAATGACATTTGGAAGCATTTTTATTCAAATTCAAGACGGTAGTTTGATTCCACTCGCTCTTGTTGTTAAGCTTTGCAGTAAATTCGTTCGCAAAGCGGTGTTTTTCTTGACATGTCATCCTGGGGCATGTCCTAGTTTTGATCACCGCTATGTCTATGCTTAATCATTCTGCTTGGAATGTGGTTCTTTTTGCCAAACCTTCCACCACAATGTGGAGAGGAGTAAGATTAATTCTTTCGCAAACAAGAGTAACTGTTATCCTATCTTCTTCCTAAAAAGAGGAGTTTGGTTTTTGTTTTAAGTAGGAGGAGCTACCACCATCAACAAATATGGGCGCTTAAACCAATCTCTTGAGCACCAAAGCAGTCAGTAATTCAAATATTAAGCAAACAATATTTACTGACAATTTGAAGATGTTTATTTTGATTTCTTTTAATTCATAGTTTCGGGGTTATATAGGTATGTAATGTATCGATCTGCTTTACATCATACGCCGATCACTGCAAAAGCCGTGTTAATACGTGAATAGGCTTTCTCAGCATTGAATTTATATAACGCATATAACTCGTTTATTTATATTTACTCAATGGGGTCATATGATTTGCAGATTACGTATCAGCTCTAACTGCAGCGTAAATATAAATAAACTGCGAATTATCACGTCAATATCGCCGTCCTGTATGTGGGTCACCGTGATATACGAATTCATTATTCACCCAACGCAACACAAGTTTAAATTAAATACATCAAATCACAGTTACGAGCGGCATTCACATACTCAAGGTCGTTCGGACGCTAAAAGTAGACTCCTATAGCGCCACGAAGTCCGAAACTGTCTCATCGCGTAACGAATCGACATAACCTCAAAATTATCTTATACCTTCCAAACGTTCGATTTTCCTAAACCGGAAGCTTTCAGGTTTACGAGTTTTATAACTGACATACGTCGGGTTTGTGTTAGTGTGTGCGTGTGGTCTGACCGGTTACCAGCAAGACGACTACTACTATACTAAAACGACAACGTCGTGCGAGTTTAGAAGCGCGCGTTCGTAAATATAGAGACGAAGGGTAAGGTAAGGTTTTTATGTTTTCTGAACGGTCGTGCTTGCTACTTTGTTATTGTTACGATGCTGTCTGTTGTAAATACGGTTCGTGTTGGTCGCTTACCGTTTCTGCCGGCCTCGGACGCCGCTGTGTTGGCGCGATTTTAGCGACCTCTCGTGAAACAGCTTCCAAATACGGACGGACCTGCAAATAGAAACGTTCGCGAGGTTATTAAAACGTAAACACGCATTGTTATGGGGTAATTAAGGAGCGATGAATTGAGTTTTCTGTTTGCGCCCCGGTACAAGTAAATATATACGGTTGCTGTATTTTTTTTTGTCCCTGCTCGATTCTTTTTTCGCTCCCCCAAGAGATTATAAGTATGTTTTTGAATGCAGTATTTTTTTCTTTTATTACAAACATTTTCTGAACCGAAATTAATCGAAACCAAAATATGGGTGGCCTGTACGGAGAAATGGACGGCATCGACAGCATAATATTTTGTTTCCCCAAACAATATTAAGTTCTAAACATATCAAATGACAAAACAAGAACACCCAGGTTAAATTCCAATCTTGTAGACCATAATAGATAAGTGTCTACCATATTCGCTTAAAGTGAATTGTAATCAACTTATGTAATGTACTCGTGGTAAAGTATTTGCTATATTTTAAGCTAGGCAAGTGTGGTTTGGGGTACTACAGATTTTCTAACAAAACAGTGTGCATAATACAATATCAACAGAACATGAGTACATGCATAAATAAAAATTAAAGTTATAGGCAAGGCTGGAATAGATATATCCTAAAAGTGTCTTCGATACTTATGACAGATACTGCGTCAAAAAAAAATAAGATACTAGATACCATAATACTTTCATTTCGAAGTACTTTAAAGTAAAAGATACTTTGAAAAGTAATTTAAAGCAGTATCTCAGATACACTGTAAAAAAAGTTTCAGTAAAATTACATGTAAAATCGTTGGTAACAAAGTTGCCTACAATGTTACAGGTAAATTTGCTTCATAAGGTAAAATTTCTACCATCTAGTAAATTTCACATGCTGATGTATTTTTCAAAGATTGTACTGTAAAATTCGTATGTAATATTTATATGAACTCTATATTTACCGAACACTGAAGTAATTTTTATATGCATTTTTATAAAGAGAGCAAGCAACTTACCTAATTCTTTTATAGCACCTAATAGGTTATACTGAATCGCTCAACCAGGGATCAAGAATGAACACGCTTACGGGAAACTTACGATTGTTTGTGACGTACATGATATCATTGAGCCAATAATAAGTTCAAACAAGCGAAACAAACGAATAGGATTACCTACACGCACAGACAAATAATCCAATAACCAATCACATTGCGGCGTATGAATTTCGTATTTTCCATGATATCTATAGTTTTACCCGAAAATTCAAGTTAAAAACAAATAATATAAAAGATCCTCATATTTTTACAGCAAAATTAATAGTTCACTAGTAAAATTACTTTTAAAGTGCACTAAATACCCCAAAAAATGTCAATTTTACAGTTTTAAGTAAATTTTGAGAGTAATACAAATTGTACATGTTTTTTCCTGTATTTTCCTTTTGAATTTTTGTTACATCTTAAACTTACATGAAAAAGCTATAAATTTTACCGAAATTTCTTTTTCCATGTTAAATATCCTAGAAAAATGATTTATTGTGGTAAATTCACAACGTTATTACATATAATATTCCTGATTTACCATGGCAAAATTACTGTAATTTTTTACAGTGTACTAAAATGTATCTTAGATATTAAAAAGTAACTCAAATACTAAAAAGTATCTTTGATTTATAATTAAATAACTAACAATTTATGAAGTGTCTGTTATACAAAATGTATCTTTAAAAAAATTTGTAGTATCTTAGGTATACGTATCTTTACATATTTGTCTGAATGTCCGTAATAGGTAACATTTGAACTGGAAAATAATAATAAGAATAAGAGTACTTCCTAATTGTAATCATTTATTCACTTACTATGAAACTAATCTATTTAATAGCAACTAGTTTCGAGAAAGTGTCTTCATCAGGTGGTATTTTCATAGTCTCGTAACAGTCAGTATAAGGTTTATAGCACAACAAAGTCAGACATCACGAATCTCGGTTTTCACTTGCTCCATCATCTCACCTTACTAAAAATTAAATGTGTAAACTGTTACCCGTGGAATATTTGCCTGAAATACGTTCCGTTTAGAGTAATGCTGTTAATATATATTCAAATATAGAATACATTCTGGTATGAAGCGAGTGAGTAGGCGTCTCTAAAATTATTATGTCGTGAGCGTTATATAAGTATTTATTTTTTTCTGTTATGCAAATGATTGGATTTTTAAAATTCATTATTGCAAGGAAGTGTCTAAATTGTCTAGTACTTTTCTCTGGTCATGACAACTTGTAAATAGTTGTGTATATGTATTAGAAATTAGATGAAAGTACTGATGGTGAGAGGAATAAACATTTATTAGCGCTATGTTAATTTTGTTAGTATTTGCTCAGTCTTTTCTTTTTTAATTATATTTTTAGTCAATGCTGCACATACCAATGAAAATGAATATTTCAAACAATGTAATTATCATGAATAAGTTGCATGAGGCAGCAGTAAAGGCCAAAACAATTTGAAAGGGAAATACAACAGGGACATATATCAAATGATCAACAAAATACGACAACAATTCTATTTATTTCAAAATTACCAACGCGGAATAATAGTTTGATAATAATGATGACTGAGAGGCTTTCAGAAAAAAAAAAACTGCATGTTATTTATCAGAAATAAAGAAAAACTATTTTTCTTGGAAAACTCAAAGTGCATTTCCAGATGCATTGTTCTTTCGGTAAATTCCTCAATTATAGCGGTTAACATTGTTATGGAAATTAGCTTCATCGCAAATAATATTTCATTGAAGCTTGATTCTTTTCGCTCTATTTCTAATGTTCATTGACTAAGGATCAAGTTTAGATCAAAATCACATTTGTCTACTACTTGGACGAACTGGTAATGATACGGATGAAAGTTATTTTTATTTCAAATGCGTTATACATATGTCAATGAAATTCCTATTGTGCCTACGACCGCCCACTGCTTACTGTGTACTAAACATTGCTTCTCCCAATTGGTTGTAGTTTTAGGTCTTTTCTTCCTCTCATAGTACCTGGGCTATATTAATTAATTTTTCCATGGAAAACTTTATTTTATACAAGTACCTTAATTACTATCATTAAACATGATTAAGCATCAAAAAACTTACTGTTATTATGAAATCGTCGACTAGAATAATGAATGAAAATCATGAATGATATAGGACGTGCTTAACAAAAATCAAAGCGTTTATTAGTAGGAATTCAATTATGTAAGTATATACTGGTGTTCTATTTAAAAATCTGTCCAATGAAGTTGTCTGAGTTTTCAATTTAGTGACTGAGTTTTCGCTTTAGAGTATATTAAACTTGAGATATAAACATCTTACAAATTGACTATTACATTCAAGTAAGTATTTTTTGCCTTTAATGAACCGACCAACTTGTAACTTCTTATCTGCTCTTGTGTTGTGTTTTTCAATATTTCTAGAACAGGTTTTGGGCCTATATATGAAACCGATGATTCCTTCCTTGCTAACTCATCGGATTTTTTTGTTTCTTTCGATTATCGAATGTCCGGGCACACACATACAGGGTGTTCCTAAAGTAGGAAAACGCAAACTCCGTTATTAACTCTAATATATTGCTACATTTTTTTTTAAATTCTACGAAGAAAAATAACATCTTTTTATAACATATAACATAACTATATGTCTATTTGTAATAACAACGATGTTATTGACGTTTTTGTAAGAAACAGCCCCTCTGCTGAAAGCTGTCGGTTAAGACGGTGCAGTTTGTATATGCATTTGTTTTAGATATTCATATTTTAAACGTCATACATACATACTTAGCTTGATACAACAGTAACATTAAAAGCAACATGATTATATACAGGTGTCCACTATAGTCCTGAACATTTGCTTAATTTTAGCCCAAGGTAACTTGATTTTGTTTATATAGCGGCCTATATCTTCGTTTAGGCTAAATTAACCCTTAAGCAAAGCCCTTTCAGTTCATACTAGCATTTGTGACGCCTCATGCAGGGTATTGTAGATAATTATTTTTAAATAAATCCGATGAATTTTTATCCATTGATTTTCAAGTCAGCTTAAGAAATAAACGCGATATGATTAAATAAAGCCGCAAGTCAGTAACTATACATCAGTATCAGATCAAAAAATACAAAACAAGTAAGTAATACGTTTTCTGGAAAATAGAAAGAAATTTTCTCATTCATTTGTGATTAACATACTATATTACCGATGGTTGGTAGGCTATGGTAATTGTTTATTTCCATAAACCACCAAAAAGCCATTATATTTAATAAATAATTGAAGGCTGTACCGTGGTACAAATGCCGATATTTCACATTATAGAAAAATCATAATTCTGCAGAAATTTATAAAAACATTTTTTTTCCAATCTGTTACTGTTTAAAGGTTATAGACGAGTTTCCACCCGGTGAAACACTCTGTATATGTGTATAAATACATAGTATATAATTGAAATAACTGTGCAGAGATTATTTAAAGAAGGGTCAGTATTCCTTTTTTTTTGCTAAATTGCATCAGTTTTCTTTGTCTACCAATCCCTTCATACAGTGACCGGCATAAATATTGCAACATATGGCACTTTTTTTTATTATTAAAATATTCCAAATTTTTCTTGGGGGGATAGGTTGTGCATGTCTAGAAACCCCAAAATTAATTTTGACACACGTCACGTGATCACTGTATATGGCGGTAAATTTAAAAAATATGCCATGAATTTCCAAAAAGTGAGGTTAGATGACAAGATATTCAAAAAAAATATTTGAAAATGTTGCTTAGAATTGAATTCTGAGGCTATGTGCAAAATTTTGTAAAGATATTTAAGAAAAAATGAAAATCGCAATTTTTCCAAATATTGTTTCATTGAATTACATATTTCAATTTTTTACGTTTTTAGCAGCTCAACAGCAGTAATATTTCTAAATTTGGCTGATACTCAAACAATTTTGTCAATGTTTGCATAATTAACATAGTGAAAACTGAAAAGTACGTTTTCGGTATGACAATTGTTGTTGCAAGGGAGTGTATATAGTACTAATAAATGAAAGTTCACAAACATCTTTATTGAAAATTATAATACTTTTTTTTTCTTTTTTGCATTAAAATGAAAGGCGGTAGTCCAAACTGGTAACACTACATGCGCCCACCGAAGGTATTAAAGTAGATTTTGAAATTAGAGAACAACGAATAATAAACAGTAGGTAAAATAAAAATAGTAGCAATTACTCATTTACCAGAAAATTAAAATAGTTTACTACATTATTTTGTTGTTTTAATTTCAAAGCCTACCTTAGTGTCTAACAAGTTGTTCATTACTATTAGTTATTGTTTAAATATTTTTGCTTAGTAAGAATTCATATCATTAACTAAAAGTACTTTATTATTAATCATTTACTTCTATTGAGTTTCATAGACATTAAACTGTTTTTATTTTACGTACTATTTATTATTCCTTGTTTTCAAATTTCAATTTCAAAACCTACTTTGATACCTTCGGTGCGCGTATGTACTCTTATGAGTTATTAGTTTTAGACTAACGGTTTCCACTTTTGTAGAAAACAAAAAAGTGTTATAATTTTCAATAAAAGTAAAGTTTATTAAGTGGTTTAAAATAAAAATGTTTGTAAAATTTCGTTTATTACTTCTAGATACAGTCCCTTGCAACAACAACTGTCATTACGAAAATGTACTTTTCAGTTTTCACTGTGTTAATTATGCAAACATTGACAAAATTTTGAGTATGAACCAGATTTAGAAATATTACTGTAGGTGAGCTGCTAAAAACGAAAAAAATTGAAATATGTAATTCAATTAAACAATATTTGGAAAAATTGTGATTTTTAAATTTTTTAAAGTATCTTTACAAAAATTTGCATACAGCCTCAGAATTGAATTCTAAACAACTTTTTCAAATAACTTTTTTGGATATCATGTCATCTAACCTCACTTTTGGAGATTAACATCATATTTTTTTAATTTACCGCCATACTAGTGGTCACGTGACGTGCGTCAAAATAGATTTTGGGATTCCCAGACATGCACAACCTATCCCCAAAAGAAAGTTTTAGTATATTTTAATAATAAAAAAATTTCCCATATGTTGCAATATTTATGCCGGTCACTGTATAAGATGTCAAAACTAACCATTTTGCCATCTTGATGTAATTTTTTTCTAATTGAAAGAAGGTTGAATGAACATGGTGATAATAATTCAATAAAATATACCAGAAAGAAAATGTTTTAAAGATCTGTTGTGTTTCTACATTTAACACACTGCTTATACGCAGAGTTCTGTAATTTTCGGATCCAAAATTTCAAACTTTGCGCCACTTTTCGCAATTGCCACCATCAGCAGACACATTCCGTTAATGTATTATTTCCTTTCGTAAATAATTACCGGTGTGTTTAACCTAAGTAGTTCCCAAACGTCCGATCCGTCAAACTTTATCAGTTATTCACACGGAATGTGTAAACTTCGGCTAATCTAGAGAGCGGATTCGTCGCGCTCGAGGGAAGGTTGAGGGGGCGCTGCTGCAGAGTCGGGGAAGATCTACGACGCATTATCCGGGGGCACACTAGCACAGCGATCTCATCACCAGCCCAACTACGCACATTTCCCTATCTACTGCCGTTGGTCGCCTTCTGGCAGCGTTTACCAACTGCAGATACGGCAGACAACTTCTGCTAAGTGTTCCGGAGGAGTTTCGGGAGAATTCGCCCATCAAGATGGTGCGGGGGTAAACTTCCTACTTTCACCCCAGTCGTGACAGTTAAGCAGACAATTCCCTGGTCTCTTTAACCGTCCGATTTGCGCCCGAGTGCTTTGTTTGTGCGAGATCAAGACGTCGATGGTTAATCGGAACGAAGACTAGCGAAAACTTCGTCGAATTGCGTTTATATCAAACAGTTATGAGGAGTCAAATTGAAGAGGGGCGACAAGAGCAGTTAGCAAATTTAATTATTATAATTGGATAATTGAGGAAGTGCTTCTAGACGAAAGATTTCGAGTTGTATTTGTCGCCAGGTACTTCGGTGTCATAGGGAAGTAAATCCGAATTGGAATTCTTGAAATAATTCGATAATCTGGTGATAATAGAAGTTGCAAATTACAATTTTTGATTTCAAATTCCATCATTAAGAATATTATAGCATCGTAATGCAAAAAATAAATGCATTGACAAACAGTTTTATTGTTTTTCGACAACTACAATAAATATTTGTAGTTTAGAATAGAAAAGTCTGATTCCACAAAACGCTACATTGTAAGAAGTAAAATGTTACTCTGAGGAGTGGCAATTTCAAACAAAGTAAATGTAAAATTAAATAAGCAATTGTAACATTCAAACAGGAATGTAAATTTACAGTTTGGTAGATAATATTTTTTGTTGTTGTGAGAACTGCAGCCAGCCTCTTGGTCTTTTGTATTTAGACTCCCATTTCTTTTACCCATTTAATGATACCAGCCACTTTAGGATCGTAGTACCTTGCAATAATCTGTACAGGTCTCTAACTGGTTAATCGAAGTAATCCTCTGGGTTCATTTTTGATTTGCCAAAAATTGCTTGTTTTCTTGTGTTCAGAGCCTCGCATTCACACAGAATGTGATAAGAGTTCTCTGTCCTTTCATTACACAGTCTGGAGTTGGTATCTCCAGTGCTGACCTCAATCTTCTGTAGGTGTCTTTTCAGTGAACAGTGTCCTATTGGAAGACCTGTTACGATGCAAAAATGATTCCTACTGAGCTGCTGTAGTTCTACTCATAAATAATCAGTTTTTCAAAATATAATGTATACTATAATTTATTGTATGTTGCAAAATTGAATAAAAGCTGTAATCAGCTGTTTTCATCATTTTTATCATGCGTACGATATGTTTCGGCCTGGGCCATCATCAGGCGCACCTGCCAGGTCTGAATAAAACAAATGAACCACGTCAATAGTTAAAATTTAAAGTGAATGTCATATTAAAGTGGTATTGGATTTTTTTTTAATTAATTTGAATTTAATTTTAATTTCAAATTTGAGGGAAATATGTAAAGTGCAATCAAAAGTTTTATGTTTAATGTATCGTAGATCGCGGTTTAAGAGATACTGTTTACCGTGTTTTGGTGTCTCTTAAACCGCGATATACGATACATTAAACATAAAGCTTTTGATTTCACTTTATATAGTTCCCGCAAAAAAATTAAATACAAATTCATCAAAAAAAATCATGCCCTTTTAATAATAATAATAATATAAATTTATTGCTACTTGGTTAATACAAGTACAAACGTCTTACAATATGTTACACATAATTTTCGTTCATATATTCTTCTATAGAGTAGGGTTCTAAACGTAGGTACTAACAGAAGGTGTAGAAACTTTTTTAAATCTATTGACATCACTAATTTCTTTAATATATGGAGGTAATTTATTATAAAACTTTAAACATCCATATTGAAGGTCGCTTTCTGTTACAGACAAGTGATGTTTGGGGTAACAGTAGTCGCTCCTGTTTCTAGTTATATAATTATGCGAAAAAATAAAATCTTTGGAAAGGTGTTTATTCTTCATTAAAAAAACTAAAGTATCAGATATAAACATTGCATATACGGTTAATACGTTGTTATCTATAAATAAGCCTCTACATGAGGAGTTGAACTGTAACCTGAACATAAATCTGAGTACCCTCTTTTGATATACAAAAACCCGGTGTAGGTCGCTGCTGCTACCCTAAAATATCAAACCATATTTTAAAACAGGGTAACACATTCCATTATACGCTATCATATACGTTGTCATCAACTAGCTCGCGTAAATTGCCGATGCAATAGGAAAAGGAGCTGACTTTACTGCAAACCATATGTATACGGTTTTTCCACTTGAGGCACTCGTCAACAACCACCCCGAGAATACGAGCAGTTTTTTGCACCGAATATTCATGGTTGTTTATATTTAAGGATTCGGGATACTCTACGTTTCTAGTTTTAAATAATATAATGTTAGTTTTTTATGATTGATATTGTGCATTTAGTGTATTGCCGCTAGCAACGAAGGAAAGATCATCGGCATAGTTTATTGTGGATATAGAAGAATCTATTGATGCAGAAACCTCAACACTATAAACATCATTGAATAAATAATAAAAAGCAAAGGTTCCAAGATACTCCCTTGGTTGGTACCCTAGTTAAAGTGATACTATTCGATCTCACTTGATAACCGTTTGGTCCAACTCTGACAGTCTGCCTTTTATCACTCAAATACGATGCAAGCCATGACAAGGGTGTGTCCCTAACACCATACATTTCCAGCTTTCGGATAAGAATCTTGTGGTCTATGTGGTCGAAAGCTTTCGATAAGTCTAACAAAACACCAAAATGTATGCATTTTCTCTGTGATACCTTAACAACTGTGCAAATGAAACCAAACAGAGTGGTGTCAATACTTTTACCCCTAAGAAACCTATGCTGTTGAATATTTATTAGTTTTAGTATTAGAAGAAATTACAAAGTCTAATGTCACCCACTTTAAATTTTAATTATTACATAAAAATGATTAATTAACACAGCCGATTAGAGTTTTTAGTCGATTTTCGAATCGAATTATTAACTAAGGACACAATAAATAATTATCTAGATTAAAAAAATAAATACTTGATTGATCTGGATAAAGATTAGAATAATATAACATAACAATACATAACAC
>RXPK01001898.1:0-85084 GCA_004143645.1 Protaetia brevitarsis | reverse complement strand
TCGCGCTAGAAATATTTAGAAGTTCTACTAAAGCGAATATAGTTACAAATAATGAATAATAAATGTAAATAAGAAAAGTAGAACGTTGAAAAAAAGAAACCACAACTCTTTATTTTTGTTGTAAATGTGTGCTACATGATATCTGTTAGCGATTAATCTATAAAATCGTTTCTGTATGAGAATTACAATTTCTATCGTATCGATCTGTATATTGATTAATGCTCTTGCATGTCGTATATCTATTAGACTGATTTGTGAACAAATGTGCATTTTAAATGTCATAAGTTGCACAATTGAACTACACATACCTACACACAAAGGAGAGGTAATGTAACGTTCCCTATAAAGACGTTAAGTTGTAATTTCATGCTGGACCTTATCGCACGACACGAAATTACATGGAAGTATAATACTGAAATAATGCTGGTTTTACAGAGCCCTATCTTTACAATAAATACTTGATAGCCAAGTTTGGTTTCGTGACAATAGAGATTAATTTACATATCAACTATCAACTGGAATAGAACCATGTTAACATGCCACTAATGAATTATTAATTATTTCAATATCGATATTACCAAACGTAGAAATTTTTGCATACCTCAATAACTTGTAAGCTGACAAACAACTGATATATTAAGTGACGTAAGGTAATTGAGATTTTCTAAATCTGCCACGTATAACTTCCATACGTAAGTGGCGAAACCGATATGGTAAGCAGTATTTTAATTCGATGCCTTGCTCCATTGTGGGTAAAAGTGGTAGGTCTAACTTATGAAATGATTTATGTATGTAGTAATCGTACTATTATGTACGCTTGCCCAGCTTTAAAAAACAACAATCTTACCATTTACGCAGATTAACGGAGACCAGAGCCAATTTGTTTAATTTTACACTTGAATTGGTGGATTATTTGAATAATAAATATGTGTATGATGTGCATATATTAATTAAACATACGCTTACGTCTAGATTTATATATAACATTAAAAGTGCACGTAAAAGTAATGGACATTATCATTTTGGAATGAATAACCAGTTTGGAAAGCTAAAGAACATGTCTTCTTCTCGTATAGGAAGTAAATTCTTAAATAGGAAGATTTGGAGGGTTACTTATAATCATGTAAAGTAATTGATGTCGTGTTGCAGCTTTCTTTTGTTTGAACTCAAAGTATTTCCCTTAGGAGAACATCAAATTTGTTACATTTGCGGCCTTAATGATATGGAATTTCGAAAGATTTTATTACCATATAGAAGAATTTTAAAACATCTTTAGAAAAAACGATACAGTCTTGAAGAATGCTAAAACCTACGCATGTGGTAAGTATATTTCTGAATATAAAAACAACCCGATAGTAGTGTAGCATATTATAAATGAATCATGTAAAAGCAGGTTACGAAACCAATCTAGATGCTCGTACCTTTAATAATTTCTTTGTTAATGTTGTTTAGGAAATTCTTGATAGTTTCCGCTTTTTAACATTGATCTTTTGACGTCCTTTTCAACCTGTTAGCTATATCTACGTAAGATCTATTTTTTATAATTTTAAAAATTCTTCTCTCTAAAAACTTTAAAATTCTAAAAAAAAGTGTAAAAAAATTACGAAAGTATTAATAAGGGTGTTTACCCAACAGCCCTTAAGTTATCCACATATATTTAAGAGGAATTGTATTGGTGACGTTGATAGAATTAGAATAGAATTTATTCTGTTTACACATCTTACATTAGATTAATATAAAAAACAAACCAATTCAAGGATTAGACAATCGCACGTGTCAAACAATATTTGTAAGTTACTCATTTAATAGTGATGCTAAAAACTACCGTCCAATTTTAGTTACACCTTCTGAGTTTTGAAGAGGTTCTAAAAGATCAGATAACTGCTCATTTCGAAGTTAATTCATTTTTTAGCTCTTGTCAATATGGTTTCGGAATAAGCTTTCAACAACATTAGCTATACAAAATTTATGTAATATTGTGTCAGAAAATTTTGACTTAAAAAGTATACTTGCGTTACTTTGTATAACCTAACTAAGTGTTTTGAATGCGTAAATCATGAAATTGTATATGATAAATTAAGACAATAGAATTTATCTGGACTATCTGTACGACAAATGAGATTTTTTCCATCAGAGATTCGCCTTTGGCTCTTGTTTGTTTTTGGATTACATTAATGATTTAGATCATTGTAATATTAATACGAACTTCTTTATATTTGCTGCGACACTATGGCGTTAAATTTGGATTCCTCACCGTCTGGCCTCAGCGCTATTATTGAAAACATGAAGTCCGCTATAAATGACTGGTTTTTACGAATAGAGTGTGTAATGAAAACTAATTGCAGAATACATATATTATCATAAAAGCCAACTGATAACGATTTAAACAAACGCACATGGTTACTCAGTGCTGTATTAGACCCTAAATTAATCTAGAAAATCATATTGATGACTTGCGCTTAAGACTAACAAAGAAAGTTTCTTAAGTAGATCACTAAAACATAAACTCTTTCCAATTTATTTAAACTGTATATACGCTGCCTAAAATTGAAGAGAAATTGGAAGGATTCTTAAGGAAGATAAGATTTTAGTACTAGGGGTTTTAATGCACAAATTGGAGAAACAGGATTATGTGGCGGGAAAGCATGCTATATACGAAAGGAAAAAGAAGCATTAAACCTTCGGAATGGGAAAGAGAGGGAGAATTAAAAATTAAAATAGAAAAGATGCTATAGGCAGAGAAGAAGATAAGAAAAATGTGCATTCTGAGTGAATCAGCGTTAAAAATGTACAGAAAAAGCGGCAAAAGAAACTATAAGAAAAGAACGGAGAGCTAAATTAAACAAGGATGGTATGACCTTGGAGTGCGAGTAAAGAGGTGAATGAAAAAATGGCGAAATGGCCCAGATCAAGTAAGCAGAAGATTTGCAAGAATACAAAACATAAGAAATTGATCTAATAAATATAAGTACAAAAGAATGCAAAAGAAACTTGATAAATAATAATATAACAAGGACAAAAGGAAAGAATTAGTAGAAATAATAAAAGCTTTTTCAAGAGGATAAATGAACAAAACAAAAAATATTAAAGAAGAATTACCGCTATAGAAGATAAAGATGTGAGAGTTACGAAAGAGGAGTATCGATATAAGAGAGTATGGGGTAATTTACCTTAAAGAATCGCTTAAATTCAGAAATAATTGGCAGAAAGAGGAAATTTATGGATGAAGGGTAAACAGAGTCAAGTGAAGGAATCAACAAGGAGGATCGCATAAAATCGCTAATTTAACAAAGCTAAAAATAATAAGACACTAGGGAAAAATGGGCTAAATATAGAATTAATAAAATATGGAGGACATCAAATAAGGCCGCAGATATATCAGTTGGTAATAAGGATATGAAAGAAGAAAGGATGCTAGAATGAGGAAAGAGGAAATCCTAACAATAAGTACATTAAAAAGGAGACTAACAAAACTGTAACATTTACAGAGGCATGACATTATTAAGTGTCACTTATAAAATGGTATCAGCAATTATACAAATTCGTGTGACTGGAAATGTGGAAACTGTAATAGGGTATTAATCCGGTTTTATGTAAGGCTGATCGACGGTGGACGCTATACATATAGTTAATAAAGCAAATTATAGGAAAAGCCCATGAATATAGTATGGAAATAGAAATACTTTTTATAGGCTTCCAACAGGATTTTCGGCCCCCGAAGAGAAACTAACTATGTCAGCATTGGAACAACTAGGGATAGACGCCAAGCTTAGAATGTTGATCAAATTAAACGTAATCAACAGTCAGTACAAATAACGCATAAAAAAAACGAGGAGTTTAGAACCACACAGGAGGGCAAGGAGATTAACTGTCAGCAAAACCTTTCCACACTTAGACCCTAGAAATATATTAAGGAGATAAATATGGGAGGCAACTGGTTGCATATGCAGGCGATGTGGTATTAATAACTAAGTAGAGAAAAGTTATGGAAAAAATGCTACAAGACATAGTGACAGATGGGCAAAAATTGAGATCAAAAATAAATTAAGTTAAAACAAAAATAATGATTATTGGTAAAAACATAAAGAAGAAACAAATAAAAATAGGGGCACTTGAGTTTGAGCAGACGAATAAATGCAAATATCTAGATGTCATGATAGGAAATGTAAGGGAAGAAAATCCGAAATTGAAGAAATAATAATGGCTGCAAATTCATGCAAATAAAAATATGTTAAAAAGTCACGACAAATACAAATTTTTTTATATATTAAACAACGATAACAAAAACACATTACACTCACGTTTACAACTTATCAGAATGAGCGAAAAGACAAATATGAGTTCACTATTAGGACCGATTAAAATGGAAGAAGGAATGTAGAAGAAAGGTGAAAAACGGGGGTAGTTAATGGGGGAGTGTCGTAAGGGGAATAAAGAAGAAAAGTGTGAAATGGCTAGCGCATGCATAGAGAGCTGGTTCGTTTTCGGTGTTATGCTCAGCATTACTATGGAAATCGTCGAGTAAAAGAAGACGAGGGCGACCCAGAACAAGCAGGATGTGGAAGACGATTTTAGAAGAGCGGAAGTAGTCAAATGGAAGGAGAAAGCTGGAAAGATTTCAAGGGAGGTTATGGATAAAATTGGAGGTGAGAGCTAATCCACCGCAAAAAAAAAGAAAACTAGAAAGCTTCCACGGGGAGCGGTTCAACTGCATAATGATCCTTGTTCACCATTATATTTAGGTAGGTGTCTCAATAAGAGTACAGACCTGCGATATCTTGGAAACTAAAATTGTTGTAATGAGGACAAAAAAATATACTAAAGTGACAAAGGCAAAACTTAAGGAAAATATTTTAAAATTCCAAACGTGATCACTAGGAGGCGCAGTTGCCAGGGTCAACGGTAAATTTTAAATCAGTTGATGAGCTCTCAGTATTAGATATATTTTCAAATACTTTATTGAAAGCCTTACTTAATTAGGCATCACTTTGGTTAAAGACATTTTGTCAAATTGTGAATTATAAACATAGTAGGTGCTGGCGAATCAGATAAAATTAAACCAGCTATAACTTCAGCAAATTAAAGAAACTTGGCCTGGTTTTAAAGAAAATTTGGGGCTGTTTTCTTAACGTTGCAATTTGTATTACCTGTCAGTGTCCAGGAAATGCACCAGATGACGTCATCTCCACCTGTGTCAGTTTTTCTGAATTATCTGAACGGGCTGTTTTCGTTATTGTCTGGAAATCGGAAAAGATATCATATCGCGGTGGCTGCCGCTACCTTAGCCCGCCAAAACTCTCAACCACATGTAAGAAAGGCTTACGTTTGTGTCTAGTGCATTTCATGAACACTAACGGATAGTAGAGATTGTGGCGTTTAAATAAGGCTGAATGCCCTTTCAAACGTGTTCAAGTCTCTTTAATTCGGATAAAAGCTGCAAAAATTATAGTATAGGATCAGTTTTATATGAATCGGCAAACGCCTCCACATTCATAATTCACAATATTGGAGATTCCTGTGCCGACTTAACCCCACAATTCCTTCTAAATGGTTTTAAGAACATGAATCGTAGAGCTCGACTGTGTCTTCAAAATAATGGACAACATTTTCAGCGTCACTTTTAGTACTATTATGTTTTTAACTTATAATAAATATTTTTTTTCACACATTTTGGTGACATACAAACTGCCAAAGTAATTAGTGCGATTGAAAGCACGGTATATGTATTGGAATGTATTACTTATACGAAGGTAAACTTGGATAATTATACTCTTAATAAAAATGATCATTATTATCTCACTTAGATATAATGATTATATTAGGTTACATCAAGATTGCAAAAAAGTATGCAAAAAAGGTATAGGGTTAATGATTTTGTCATTAAATATTTCAGTGTTCTCCCTGATTATATTAAGAGTTTATTTCTTAATTCGTTAAAAAAATATTTAATTCTAAAAAGCTTCTATTCGGTGGCAAATATTTGTCCAATAATTTAAGTGATATGATCCGATATCACTAATACGTTACTTAATTTCTTGCTTTGATGTGTGTAAACACTGTTTGTGTATTGGCATTAATAAATATGTTTATGTTTTGTGTTTATGTACACGTTTATGTCATGAAAGCAACCTTAAGGCGTTCATTCATTTTCCCCCTTGGTACTGCAGTGTTCACATGAACATAACCTGTATTCATCTTAACATTTGTTAAACGACGCTTGGGAAAGTACTTATAGATCGAAACGCCATGCTTAGGGAAAAGTTTGCTTTGAAAATAGAGATTACTATAAATAAGTTACCCATACTTGTATCCCGTTATAGCAAAATTTCTTTATGTTATGTATAAATTGGATCTTGTAATGTAATAATTTTTTTTTCTCAAAATGTCAGTTCTAAATATGAATCAGCCGGTTTAATTTAATTCGCTGAACAAAAATGAAACCCATACAAAGTGAAACGCGAGATGCCCGGTTGCATTCAAAACATTTAGACAGTCATTGCTGTGTTCCACGCGCAATATGCGAAGAAATGTTATTTTCATTGGAAAACAACACGTAGCGGTATTATTCATGAAAGAATCCGCATGTTTTCCTGGTACCGGCGTGTGTTTTCGCATTTTGTTTTGGTTGCGGATTGACATCTGGCGGGACGCGGCGTAAGCAATTCAGATTTGCGGTCTACGTGGTTTTTAGAGAGGAGAGACTTATTTTTGTATGCGGGTAACGAATGCATGCGTGTGCTGTGTTCATTCATTGAGCGTGATGGTGGTGTTGATGGCTACTCACGGGACCTGGTGGTGCCGGTGATCGGGGTGATGCATGAGGAAGGTTACCTGAGCACAGCGGACGGTCGTAGACGACGGAGAGCCGACGCAGGCTGGATTTCCAGCCGGCCTGCACGCGAACTGACTCGTACTGCTCGAGGTGCATCTGTAGCCACTTTCATCTAAACGCGTACTGAGAGAGAAACCTAAACTGGACGCCGCGCCAACTCGCGCAAACAACAACAACAACAGCACAATAATACGGTCCGCACGATGGCGACGAGAAACACAAATCGCGGTTGCTGATACGGAGGTGAATATAATTTAATTTAAGGTCAGAATGGGTGTAGAAACTGCATAATGGCTTTCGATATTATGAAATACTCATATGAGTTTATTTCCTTACAAATACTTAATCTAAACACTTAAGATCGTCGTGCTATAATGTCTGCGTTTTAAAAGCAATATAAATATACATATATTTACAATACTATGTGAGGTATAAGATAATAATAATAAAAATCTTTATTGTCTAACAGATGTATAGATCCAGTTATGGGACAAGTATTAAATAACACATTAAAAGTACATACAAAAAATAAATCCAATAGAATACAAAGAAGGGACTCAGACATGAAAGGGATCAGGATACAAAAGATTGGCGTTACGGGTCAAATGTGTAAGTGGCACATTAAGTAAAGTATTGCTTCGAGCGAGAGGAATCAGGAACGTATCATTCGAACGACTAACTAATCAAAAATTTTGCGCTCATCAAATCCCTCCTAGCACATAAAGGTTGAAAGTTATATTTATTGAGAAGAGTATGGTAGGCGCAACCACGAGGTGGATATGTGCCAGTAGATCTAATATCCAAGTATTTCAAGAATCGTTTCTGAACTTTTTCAATAGCAATATTATGGTAAATATAATGCGGAAACCACACCAAAGAGGCATGCTCTAACTTGGTACGAACAAGGGAATAATATAGTATTTTCAGTACAGAAATATTAGTGAATGGTCTGCAAGAACGAATTAAAAAGCCAAGTGAGAGAGAGGCGGATTAGCAAATCACATGATTGGATTATGAAATATGATTAGAGAACTGTAATTGGGAATTAAAAGTAACCCCAAATCTTTAATGCAGGTTTAGCGGGCTATATTAATCTGATCAACCGAGTATTCAAAACTAATGGGATTACTCTTTCTAAAATAAGAGATAACTGTATATTTTTTAAACGTAGCTTATTGGATCTACACCAATCGTTTATAATATCCAAGTTAGATTGGAGAGCGACCGAGTCTTCAGGAGATGAGATGTTAGAAAAAATCATTATCATCAGCATATGCCAGAACATTACAATTAACTTGGGACAAAAGGTCATCAACATAGACACAGAAAAGCAGTGGTCTCAGTTTAGAACCACGAGGCACCCTGAAGAGGCGAGGAAGCACTTGGAATAGTGACTATTATAAGAAACAAAACATGTTCTGTTATCAAGGTAGGAGGCAATTAGGTTGGTGACCGAAGAAGCGAATCCCAAAACAGAAAGCCTTGGCCATGATCAAGGCGCACAGTCGCGTATTAGGAAGTTAGGCAGTCCATCAGGACCAGACGTAAGATGTACGAATCTCATTGTTTTTCAAGATTTTTGCTAATTTACTAATACAATAAATTGTTGTAATGTAAAATTTTTTCATCTGTTACAAATTATATAATTCAACTAATAAATTGGAATGAGCTACTTTTATTATAAATCAGAGAGTTAATAGCTATAATAATCAGACTAAAGAACCAAACTATAGGGCAATGTATAAACGACTTCAAAGATAATTTTATTTTTTATATCGATTATTTAGAATCGTCACTTATAAAAGACATTTCGAGTGATGATGTAGTATATCTGGTAATAATAAATCCTTACACGATTTCTTCTACAATGTTATCCGGCTTCTACATCTTATTTTCTTCGTCAATGGTGTGCTTGATGCCCTTTTTTCCACAGAGTGATCCATATTCCTTGGAGGGTACATGTGATCCATCCTGAACCATAAAAACTTCAGAAATCTGCGCCGAATTCTCTCCACCCGACGTTTGTGGTTAGGGTAGTAAGGAGACCAAATAACATAAGCGTATTCGAGGCGCGAAAGAAGGTACTAAAGAGAAGTTAGGGTTTTTAAGGTATTGAAGTTAGAAAAGGATTTACAGTTGCGGATGATGAAGCCTAACGAAGAAGAGGCAGATTTAATTATAGAGGCGTAGTGTTCAGTAAAAGTCAGTCGAGAATCAAAAGTTAAATCTAAATCCTTAATAACTTGACAATGAAGTAGCTCCACATTGTTCATTCTGTTGGTGAAATGGAGAGGTGTTAAACGTCTGGAGAAGATAATGATCTTGCATTTATTAATATTTAAAGACAAGTTGTTCACAGAGCACCAGGTGTAAATATTGTTAATGTCGTTTTACAGAGCAGTACAGTCAGCGGCACAAGAAATTTTACAAACAAATTTAAGACCATAGGCAAAAAGTACTTTATTAGAATGAATAACGCGAGTGATATCATTAATAAAAATGCTAAAGAGCAAAGGGCCTGGTTAGACCCTTGGTGTACCCCTGAAGTTGCTACATAATCTCTGAAGCAGTAGTCACTGAAGAAGACATATTGGCTTCTATTGTCGAGGTAAGATTTAAAAAAGTCAATTAAGTTGTTTCTTAATCCAACACTTTAAGCTTTGCAAGAAGTTGTGTATGATACAATCTATCGAAACTATTAACTTAATTAGTGAAATCGATATAAATGCCATCCACCTCATCGCTACAGCCAACAATATGGGAAATAAATTGAATGAAACAGGTTAAATTACTAATAGTGGAGCGTTTTGCTGAATCCGTGTTGGAGAGAGGAAATGTAGGGAGTAATGGACGGAAAAAGTTTGGCATACAGACATTGTTCAAGATCTTGGCAAAATTGGACAAGATTGCTATGGGCCTGTATTTAAACACATCTTCATGATCACCCGTTTTAAAAATAGGAACAATTTGTGCCACTTTCCATTAAAAACATAAAGGCTTGGTTTGCCAAAAGAACTATTGTATCTTCCCATACGTTTTGTTTATTGTGACCCGCATTAATCCAGGTCTCATCTAGTGTTAGATGGCGACGTCTCCATAAAATAATACCTTGCCGTTCTATGAATATATTATTTTTAGTTCGTTTCTCCCATTTAAATCCAAATTTCTTAAAAAATTTCTACAGAGTTTTCCGTTTTAGTTCTGGTAAGGCGTCATCTGCATCTGTAACCTGCAAAATGTGTGATAAAATAATTTTGTTACAAAATAAAAATTAGATCTACATTTAGTATTGTAGTGCATGCTGATAATTCATTCCTAAAGAAAAAGGAGAATGTACATGTTTGCGAATTGCAAACTTTCGAATTTCGAGTTTCGTAAATCACGCATTCACGTTTTTTTTTGTTTTTTTTTTTTGAGATGAATGTACAGTTCTTGATTCCATTTTCTTTGCAATTCTTCAAATGGTTATTTCGTCAAGCCCTAGCTGCTTGGAGGTTAGCTTGATAATTGCCAATTTAGAATTAACCTAACAAATTATTGTAATATATGTATGTATTGTATGTGTATAATTGTAATAATCAGGAGGATTTTTTCCCAAGAAAAGTTTTTCTCCTCACGCAGGATTCGAACCTACAACCCCTCGTTTGCCGGACGAGCGCTTTTTTTCTTGGAAAAAATTTCCTCCTCCTCCTAATTAATACAGTTAAAAGCAGAAATACATTAATTTGTTATTTTCATACTGTAAAAAACTTGCAATCTTAGCATATTTGCCGTCCTGCCGGCCTTCTCAAGATCTGATATCGACGTATGTTCGGTTAAACGCTCGAATTATCATTGTCTTCTAGCTTAATTGGTGAAGCGCTCGTCCGGCAAACGAGGGGATGCAGGTTCGAATCCTGCGTGAGGAGAAAACTTTTTCTTGGGAAAAATTCCTCCTAATTATTATAGTTAAAAGCAGAATTACATTAACTTGTTACTTTCATACTGTAAAAAACTTGCAATCTTTGCATATTTGTCGGTAAAGCGCTCGTCCGGCAAACGAGGGGACGTAGGTTCGAATCCTGCGTGAGGAGAAAAATTTTTCTTGGGAAAAATTCCTCCTAATTATTATAGTTAAAAGCAGAAATACATTAATTTGTTATTTTTATACTGTAAAAAACTTGCAATCTTTAGAATTAACCTGTTTACACTGTATATATAAATTATAAGCCATTAGCCTTTGCCCACTGCTAATGTGCTTCCATCGAGGATTTTTTGATGGGCCTGCGAAATGGTCATCATGCAGCCCAACAGCCTTCTCTTCCGGCATATTAGCGAGATATATAATAATCCTAGAATAGTAGTTAGATACATAAATATAATTGCGTTATAAAAATCGAAAAAAGAATACCTTTTCTGTATGGATGTCGTATTAATCGGGTTCTAACAAGAACTATTTTTAATGCAATGTGCAAAACAATAAGGGATGGTTTATATTTTTTTTCAAAAGATACAATGTATAGGTATAAATTTTATATAATATTTAGTAGGAATAAATAACTACGTACTCATAATGCTATTAGTTTCTGTCACTTTAATCAAATAGCTGATGTATATGAATAATACTGAGAATAACCTAAAAGGACAAGCATTGTAAATTAAATCTAAAGGAAACCTATTAGAACTTCAGCTACAAGTACAATAAACCTTTCAAGTTGTGCTAAAGTAATACCATCAACGAAGTGACTAATGCAATTGAATTTACGTGCTAAAATTGAAATAAAATTTTTCACCGATTACAGCAGCGACGCGTTTGCGAAGTAAACTGTAGCGTTACCTTTTCGACGAACAAGTATCGGCAAATTGCAAGCCGGATCGCCCGAGGCTCTCATCTATCGCTAGTCGACTTGACCGATTCCTATCTCGGCGACTCCGTGTGCGCCCGAGCGGTGGAACATAAGCCGGGAATTTATACGCAATATTATAGAACGGATTCGCGGCTAATGCCGTCATTTGGATTGAATATCTGCGCGCATTCGATGACTAGATTGCAAATTACTGCGAATCATCGTCTAACTTATGGGTTATCGGGTTATGAATGTCAAATTCATATACGAGCGTGCGTGAACCGATGCGGACGGATCGAATTCAGTTCTGATCGCTTAGATATGAGACGGTCTCTTAATTGTTATTTATTTATCTCTTCGAAAGAAATTGCTTAGGATAGAGCGGATCTTTTTTTCTTATGCGCAACGCTGGTTATCTTAGTGATTGTCTGCGAAAGAAATATAATTTTGCTGGCAGGTATTTCCGATATGATTCTAGGCGAGAATTCGTATTGCGTTAATGGCAAATCTGTGTTTAGTTTCGATCTTTAAAAGTCGATGCCTTTTTCTCATGTGTCGATGTTAAACGAACTTCACGCTTGATAACGGTTTAATATTGCAGAGAAGTCGTAAAGATAATGCACTTTTCCTTTAATACATTGTAGTTGTCTTGATTAAGGAATAAGAATATCTATACTTTTTTTAAGACGCATAAGAAAGGTGTGTATATCCTAGTTAGTAGATTTTTATTATAAAATTCAATAGCTTTATCCTTTGGCCAGAAAAAACTTACTAAGCAAATATAACGAAAAGCGATTTAATTTCTATTGGTAATTACCATTACTAACTGAAGTACATTCTTATTGTTAGTGGAATTATTGTGGCTTCTCTGTCAGTCTTGTGTATACCTAATTGACACAATTGAACAAGTGTATTTGGGGTCACTAGTTGGTCCAAAATCAATTTCGGAAAACTAAAAGCAGACATTTCGAAAATGGTTTTCCATAATACGGATATTTTTAACTATTTTTTTACAGTTGATACAAATATCAAATCGGTGACTGTTACATACATTTTTGGAACACATACAACCTATTACTTTGCATTTCCGATCACGTGAGCGAGAACATACATAACATCTTGACGACATGGCTTTCTTGGGCGCTGGACCAGGCTGTTCCTCTTCTGAAATGATAATCCTAGAACTTTCTTGTATTTCACTCTGCAGTTTGCTAGATATTTTTATTTTTGTCCAAGGTTTTGCTAGTGGTAGCCGAGTGACTTTATTTATTATGAAAACTAAATTATTACAAATCATCCCAACCCCGTGCTCCACCTAAAAAGGTACTACACGAGGCTACCTATTCTAAGTACTATATGGGTTTCATAACAATTGAAATGATTCTACTCTAACTAAATAACTTCCCCATGATTATTAATAACAAAAATATAAAACAGTAGCCTCGCGACCATATGAATACTACTTTTGAGAAATGATAAAATATGTGAAATGTGATTAGTTCACATAATCGCGAGTCTACTGTAAATCAGTCAGCTATCAGTTATTATAAATGCGCCCATGGAACGACTTTCGTTATCTCGCAGCATTCGCCAAGGACACTGATTATATATAATATACTTATATAAAATCAATGGCCACGGAGTAAGGGAAAACCATGGCAAAACCTTACTCACACTACGTCATTCTGAAGTTGTAATAATATTTATTTGCCCGAGTGACTGTAAACAACTTATTTATTAGCGTTTCTTATAACATATAAACACAAACGCATTATTGCTGCTTGATCAAGCTTCAAGTAAAAATATCTAAGTGACATCTGGTCACAGTGTAGTTCTGAGCAATCTTTTGTTTAATTAAAGGTGTCTACTCCGCCTTTAGTGAGTTACAAAACTCAATAATTCTGTTTTTTTTTCGAAACTTCGTCAACATTTTTATCAGAATGTATTGTTGAAAGGAGTATGATGATCGTGTTTTTGATGTAAATGAAACTAAGATAACTAAGATCTAATAAATAACTACAAGCAATTTTACCCGTGCTGGCAAAAATTTTGAAGATTTATTAAAATTAGATTAGTCAATTATTTTGAAAAAAACTTTTATTTTTGTCCGTATCAGTATGGTTATCGTTAAAACATATCGACAATTTTAGCATTAATTAAAGAATGAAGATATATAATAAAGCAATTGATGAATCGCAAAGATGTTCAGCGATCTTACTAGATCTATAACAAAGCCTTTCATTGTATCAATCATGAATTTCTTTTAAACAAATTAGAATATTATGGCATCAGAGATACACCGTTAAAATTTCGGTATGCTATTTAATAACCAGGAAGAAGAAATGCTCTCACTCCACAAAATTACCATTTTTAATGCAATTGGTTTCATGCATTAAAACCATCAGTCTGTAGGTCTATAAAAAGCCATAAAGTATAAACATAAAATTAATTGCGTCTGTATTAGCTCAATGCTTTGAAAGGTGTCGACTAGTGCCCGGGCCGCGGGTTCGAATCTCATTCTGGTCAATTATGGTAACCGGTTTTTTTCCGGGGCCGGTAATGATTATTAGGGGGGAGATTGGGTTTGCGAGGGTGCCGAATAATCAACTAATTGCGTAGGCATTATCTACCCCTAAAAAAAAATTGAGGTTGTTGGACCTATAGCCTGATGATGGTTAATACACGAAACCCGTTACATTAAAGGTAATTTCTTCTTTCTAGTTATTCAATATGGATCCACACTACGTCATTCCTGAAGTTGTAATACTATTTATTTGTAAAAACTGACGTAGCGGAACCGTAAAAGTACATAAAAACATAAAATATCAACAAAAATTAAATCATGGAATTCAATGGTTTCATCAAGGGTGGTTATAACAGTTATCTTATTGTTCTTATATCTTTAATATGCAGGGTATAAATTATGCTGCGTGAGTTAACTCATTTTTGTTTTTTGTTTAATTTCGGATAATTTCTTTGTTAGAATGTGTTGAATATAAAACATCAACAAAAAGTAGTTGTAAAAGCTATTACAAAATGAAAACACGAAATTCATTGGATTCATCAAGGGTGCTTATAACAATTATCTTATTCTTCTTATATCTTTAATATACAGGGTATAATTATGCTGCGCGACTTAACTCATTTTTGTCTTTTTGTTTGATTTCGGATAATTACTTTGTTAGAAATGTGTTGAATTTATCTTTTTTATTACTTCGTGTTTCCTTTTACACTTATTTTAAAATGTAATTTATCCTGAATAAGTTAATAGTAACCCCAAATTTGATTAAAAGTAGTTTTTGATGTAATACTTTATTAGCATGGATAACAATTTCTTCCGAAAATATTTTGTGTGTGTACATTTCGCACAATTTCTTTTTTACTCAAGATAGTGTTAACGTATTAAAGAAACCCCACAAACAAAGAAACTCTCTTACTTTCTGTGAAATCGCACACAGGTTCATTTAATTCATTTAGAAATCGTTAATAACTTTTCAGTTTTTCCTTTTATAATAATCTAGGCTTTAAAGCTAGCCAGTAGTACCATCCTACGTCAGTGGATATGCCAGAGATATAAATAATAATATAATATGCAAATTACCGATGATTTATGTCATAACATTTGAACAGCTAATAATGATTGTAACATTTAATAATCAGTAGCCTTAGAAATATTACAGCCGGTTTCAGGAATGTAATTCGCGTCCGCATTAAAACAAGGTGTATAGGAGCGTAATTCATCGCGCGATCTTATAAATATATGCACATACTCGTATGAGAAACGTTGATATTCGCTAAAGAAATTTATATCTCAGTAAAACATGCCAGTGTGGTATGTGAGGCCGTTTAAAATCTCGAATTGGTTGATTAACTGAAAACAAGCGGGCTGTCGATGGAGCATACCGACGTCTTATAAACCTAAGAACGTTATAAAGTGAGAAACAATAATGTGTTTTCCTTCAGACCATTAACACCTCAGAATATGGACTCGACGAATACGTATCGAAAGATCAAAAACAATGATTCATAAAAACGGGTAGTTACTTTTAATTTTCCATTGTTCCTTGTCGTTGGTCTGAAAAATCTGCTGCTAATTATCATTAATTATGTAATTAAAGTGGACTGTAAAGTTGTAACAAATTATTGTGACATACATACTTTCGAATTGGAGACTATTTGACATCTCATAATCACTCTTTATCCATTGAATAACATCTGCGTGGGTACGAAATGAATGATAACGCAATTGTGTTGCTTTTGGCGTATTAAATTCGTTTAATTTTACCGTGCGATGCAACAAATCAGTATTTCCAATCACCATTTTATCGGATTCATCATAACATGAAGAATAATACATGGGTACGAAAATCCTTATTTTATAATGTTGTTTACCCATATTAAAACAATCGTCATTTTTATTCACGTATTTTAATTTAACGAAAATAATACGCGTATTGATGTTTATATAGGCTTGGGAGGAAGTTTAGAGACGCCACTACCGTAACAAATTGCTTATTGGCCTAAGCAATAAAGTATGCAATTAATACTTTTATTTTTGAAAATTTAAGATGACAATTACATGGAGCAGTATTTATCATGGTGATGAACAGTTATTTATGTCAGAATACGTATTGAAAAACACAAACAATATTTTAAAATTATGATTCAAGCCATTTCTGCGTTTCTTGTTAATTTTTAGTTTTAAGGCGGATAGGGGGAACCCACAAGAAGTGATTTTATTTCAGTTGCCTCCCCAAAGATGATAAACGCCAGAAAAAGAAAGAACGAAAGAACATACTTTTAATTTTGATGATAAACGCTATTTGCAACTGATTCAGCGGAGAAGACATGAGCATTAATCCCAACAAAAATATACTGAGAAAAAGGACTGGTACAGTTGACTGTTTATTACTTAATCGAATTGTTTCCTTTTAAACACGAGCTATGCATTTTGATGTTAAATTATCTAAAATTTCATTTTGTTTAACATTTTGTTATTGCATTAATTTGACCATTTAATGGTTACATCAATTCCTAGCATTTAACACTGCAAGAAATGTTAAATATAAATATTTTTCTCAGCGTACGACAATACCGTTCACCAGGAAGAGAAAAGTAGAGTACTTGATACCACCCCTTTTCCAAGATATGAAACTGAATGATGTAAAATGATCAAGTTTCCTATTTCATAAGACACTAACCTGGAATCCACATTTGTAAGATATTACCCAAAAAGCAGGACTATGCTTATGGATTTGTCAGAAGACATGTGGGAAATGTTGACCTTTTTTTCCAAAACTGGTCCATTGGCTTTATATGATAATAATATGTACAAATATCATTCAAAAAGCGAAAGCGCTGTGACAGATGGCGCAACAATCCAGAGTAAGAGTAAACTTACATTTATACAAAGGATAGCAAATATGGCAATTATGGAGCTTTTGCCAAAGTGTCTCTTTTTCTCATTCATTGGCATTAAAAACTTTTCTGGATCTTTGCGGAAGGCGAGGTTAAATTAAGTAGGTAAGTACATTTCATCTTTCTTTCCACATATTCCGGTCTGAATGATGAACTACAGTTCTGTCGGGTTGCTGGAAATATCATGAGACATGACGTGCACATCGCTCATGATCAATCCATTCACCTCTTCTTCGAACAAAGTGGAAGAGAGATGCAATGAAAAAATGTCGACGTAGTTGAGCTTCTACTGGTTTACGGAAAAATTGCAAACACAGCAGAGTGTGCGCGGGAATATTTTACTTTCTGCGTTGGACAACCACAACAAATTTTTCAAGCTGTAATCTATTGATGCGCGGTTAGAGAGAATTCGAATAAAAATATTAGATACAAATCAATAAAAGACGGCTAAGCTGTGTTAAAAGCACCCAAGCAATGCAACTTCAAGCTGATCTGGAGCTGTAAAAACCTGAGCACAACTAACAATTTCTTCCTACTCTCTACTTAAAGACACTCAATTTTTGACGGAAATAAGGAAGCAAATGCTGCGAGGTAATTTCAAAGTAGCAGAATGTGGTATTAGCACAGCATGGTAGCTAAATAGCAAATTTTTCCAATGACTCTGAATGCCGACTGTGTTTTGGAGAGATACTAGAACACATTATTTGCCGCTGGCCAGCCCCCATGAGATTTGGACATGAGACTTTCGAGAAGATTTACTTTTACTTGAAAGATCTGAAAAAGAGTTATTCAATAGGATTCTTAGCTATTTTAAGACACTGAAATTATTAGACATGCCTTGGAATAACATCCGCTCTGCAATTAGTAGCCTCAGTGGACAGGACGATTAATCCAACTACGTGAAAGTTATCTCTCTTACCAATACTTGTGCCAATTTTCGCAGGTATTTTAAATGATATGTGGCACAATGCCTTTAATGAAAGTTGAGATAAGTTACAGTATTTATTTACAAAAATATTTCATTAAACATTATTCAAATCGTAATTGATCTTTACACAACATTTTGCGTGTGTCAAGTTTTGGTTAATTTTCACATAGTACTTTCAACGCTTGTAGCACCCAAAAAGAATATTTAATAAAAAATTCATACTATGCAATCTTCTTCAAATGAATGCGGTTAAACCTCAATATTTTTATTTTACTTTCGGTTCACTAAACCATTCGTGTCTCTTATTAGCTTTTATTTAGGTATCCATGCAATAACTGATGAATCTGCCCAGAGGACAATTTTGTGATTATAGATCTGAAAGTGAAAGAGGCGTCTGAAAGCTGTGAAACTGTTGAAAATACTGCCTAGAAACTTAGTTATTTGATGCCTGTACCTAAACGCCGGCATAATAAAATTTTACGAGAGGATCGTGTATTTACCGCTACGAGAGGGACGAGGGTTGCTCGGAGATATTTTCCAACGCTTCCTGTTCATTCGCGTTTTACAATGTAAAAATTAGCATATCACGTTGCGAATACGTCAGCGTATTGTTGGGCAATGCATTTATTGATTGACCGTTACTCGGCCGATCGCTACGCAGTGAGTAAAAACGGGAAAAATATTCAAAAAAGTTCTAAGGTTAACATTAAGGCCTAAACGCTGATTTTTGCGGTGGACTAGCAGAAAGTGGGATGAAAACATATGAAAATGGGGAGATCGAACATCCAAATATAGGTAAGGTTTTATGGTTACAATCATATAACCCTTTTTGGGAAGTTGACGCTTCTTCAGCAAGCGTTAGAGTCTCTTGGCTTTTATATTTAATTTTGCTATTTGTGCTTCTAGGAGCGTAGCTAATACGTCTTTCACGGGATGCTAAGTACTCAAAATATCTTGATTTTCGACGTTTTATTTGTTCTGAACTAGTTTCGAAAGAAACTGGGAAGAGAATCAATGTCCTTGACGACCATTAATCAAAATATTTGGCCTTTCTGGGTTACCTATTAAAAATGTGTCATGTCTTCAATGAGCCTTGGCTCAGAGATCTAAAAATTGATATTCAAAGGGCCTAAATTATTCTTCAAGTCTCCTGCGACATATATCCTTCGTTCTTGCAATTTTTTGTATAGGAATTTTCACTAAAATGCCTTCCGAAACGAAATAGATAGACACCAAATAGGTACCAAAATATGCAATATTGCAGAATTCAGCTTTCTAACATCTGTGAAAATCAAAGGGCATGATTGCATTTCAGTATTAGTTTTAAGGAGAGTTGCTGATGTGGTACCTATACACGGAGAAACTATTGTTAAAACTTTCATAGCCATCTGATTTCTTTTTTAAATATCAAACATAATTTCAATTCAGAAGAATGGTGATAAAGCTGAGCCACAAAACTGCAGGTCTATATGCATTTTATTCTATAATTGAACACTTATCAATAAATAAAGTTTTTTCATGTAAACAACACATTTTTTGTGTTTGGCAAATAGACCTACGAACACAGCATTAGCAAATAACTTAAATAAGAAACGACATGTGGCGTGTCTTGCATGTGATCTAACTAAAGAATTCTGATACGGTTGATCATAGGATTTTCTTAAATGCGTTAGCACATACATCTTTCGAATGCTATTTGAGTCATCGCAGGCAGTTTACCGAAATAAAGCATCTACATATCAACAGTATTGTTGGAAATCATCGTTCGAGATTGATAGAAAGTAGTCTGGAATTTCCACAGGCATACATTTTCGAGCGTCCCCTATTTTTTTCGTACATAAATGTCTCCTTGCGTTTGTTCCTGGCAGTGTCACAATCTATGTAGACAATTCGACCATTATCGTGACTGGTCAGGATAATGGTCGAATTGGTAGTGTATTTTTTTATAATTAAAAAATTAAAATGAGATAGGATTCCTTTTTTTAATTATTTGTTTTTTATTTAAATAAGGTAACTTAAAGGTGGTCTTTTGAATTTGGCCAACTTTTCTTACTTGTCTGTTATCTGGGTTGTCTACCTTGCTGATATTGATTTTTTTTTGTGTATTCGATAAGATGGCCTCGAATAAATTGTCAATAAAAATACTTAGAATTTGAATCAAAGTATTTTGTTTCAATTAAATAAAACGTTAAGTAAAAGAAATGAGAAGTATGGAATTTTAAGATTATTTTGTATTATAATAAATGTTTTATAATATATCAGGTGAGTATTATTTTTATCGTAAAACTCCTTTAATGTAGGTTAACCAAGTTTAACTTTTTTTCTTTCATGAAATCAATAATTATAATAAATATAATTTTTTTCAAAATAAGATTAAAAAATGAGCCGTCAATACTTTGATTGATGTATTATTAACAATCAGGACTGGTTTTAGGTAATTTTTTTCTTATTTAACCTTATTCTAGGTGTAATATACCAACTATATATAAAATTAAAAGTTATCAGTTATCGGCAAAAGCAAAATTAACGAAATTAATTGTATTTAATGAACTATATGAAGTAAATATGAGTTCTATACAATACTGAAAGCAATTACTGGCCTTCAGTGTACCGAACTTGATTGTAGATCGTGTTAAGGCTGGAATGTGTTTTTCAGAATCGAATTCTGATCAAGGAGTATGGGGAACGGTCTGGATCTGGATGTTCTAGAAACCTGCCTGAAGCTACTCGATAGCTTGGAGGCATTTTCTTATCCAGATCTCGATAAAAACAATTAATTTCTTGCGCGAAACACTTTTCTCTCTTCTTTTTAAAAAATGTTAATCATATTGCTAATATTCTTTTTTTACAACAAATTGTTTAAATTTTTACATTTAATTAACATGGTTTGGATTTTGACAAGTGTACATTTTGTTTTCTTTCATTATTGTGTGTGAGTGCAAATTTTTATTCACAGATGGCGTACTCATCTGACACTTATTAAAGTCACTAGATATATAAAGTACCGCAATCTGCCATTTTCGGGTAAAACAGACCCCCAAATTCTAAATGCAAACTTCAAGAAAGTAGGCTTATTATTATATATATTATATCTTGGTTACCCACATAAATTTTTTATTTAGGTTTTTAGTATTAGCGGTTTCGACATAAATTTATGTCATCCTCAGATGTCGACGAACAAGGCAGCAATTATATTGACATCACGAAATGACCGTAGTGAAAAAGCAAAAATATTTACTATAAACAACATATTGTTCTCCTAAACTTTTAATTGTTTAAAATAACTCGCACAGCAAAACTACGACTACTTTTTCTATCGTAAGAATTTATTATTCTACATCTGTTTTTTAAAGCAAAATATAATCGACTTTTTACATACAATTTACTTATTTTATCAAGGATATTATGACCTTTAGGAACACTGTTTGGAGGAGATTGTTTTTGTTTTACAAAATTTATAAATGCTTCTAAACTTAAATTATTAGATACCATTTAATTCTCATATTTGCGAAATAAATTTCAAATCCATAGATATATTCAAATACATCTGACGTGGGGAAATGTAAAATATTTTCTTTATATTCTTTAAGTTGTGAAAATTTATTTAACATAGTTCCATTAATTAACTTAGTTTTAACACTTTCATAGCAGGTATTATAAATACAATAGTTACATTTAATCTTATAAACGGTTGAAAAATTTTTGCCTTAATTCCTTAACAGTTTTTATTTTCTCCACGTCCTGCAACTCAACATCCAGTTTTTCATCGACTTGGAAGCTACGTTTATTTTAGTAATTACTGACTTTTTATTGCAGGGCTTTCTTCTGCATCTTTCTTTCTTTTGTTGTTTTTTAATACATTTGGACTGAGTGGTTTTTTGCCGTCTTCTCTTGAGGTCTCAAATTGGTATTCAGCAAAATGTACCTGTACAGATATTTTCATTGAACTTAGCTAGCATTTACGAAAATTTATAATAAGCACATTATTTCCAGGTTATATATCAGGGCGGTTAATGTAATCTAACCATAATTGTCTTTCTTTGTAAATATTTCTCACCGCTTGATAAACAAAATAACCTTATACCTTTCGCGCTACTGTTTTTACAATTTAAAACACAACAGCCGGGCATTTTATGTAACAAATTACTATGTTACTAGAAGATTACTAGATGAAATAACTATAAGTGCCGCCATTTTCGGGCAAAAATAATGCTTTCTTTCTTCAATACACTTTTATTTTCCTATAATAATTTAATTTTTTATTTTCTTTAAACTTGAATTAATTTTGGTGGTTTTGAATGTTCGTTCCATACATTAAAATTTCTAATTGAATATTTGAATATTTATTGAGGTTTTTCTGAGTATTTTAAATTGAAATTTCATATACATGGTTCTTATGCTTTCGATTGATAATTTTGTATTTTTTTTAAAAACTGATTTTAATCCTCAATGTAATAACACATATTAAGGCAGTTAATTCTAAATTGGGTTAAGCTCCTTATCTTCTACGAAAAATGAAAAGCGAGTGGAACGTTGACGTATTGAGAATGGTCGATCAGGTTATTTCTATTCGCGTTTAAATTATCGCTGGTATTCAAACAAAAATTTAAATTCAGTTTTATATATGTATTATATTATTAATTACTATTTATTACTACATTTTTATTTTTACAAATATTACTAAGAAATTTGACTTATTTTGGTCACATAGTTTTATTGGGTTAGAAAAAATTGCCTACTAGAGCTATTTAAAACCTTAATCCAGTTTTTGCTACACAGTAAGAAATAGCGCTAGTGTTAATGTTCTTAGTGTTAGGGTTGATCATATAGAGTTAAAATTGTAGTGTATTTATACACTTGGATTTAACACTAAGAAAAAGTAGTGTACATAATTACACTAAAAAAAATTTAGTGTGAAATAATTACACTAACAGGCTACTTAGTGCAATTCAACACTGGCAGAGGTAAAGTATATACTCTAATCAGTGTAACAATAGTTAAGTCTTTGGAGTGCGTATTGTATTTCGCGCGCTGTAATAACACATGATCAGTTACGATGCGTTCTGATTGGCCAAAATAGTTGTAACGGTTTAGTGTTCAGTGCTTCAGTGGACAAGCCGCCAATACGCTATTTTAATTAGGTTATGTATTACATACGTGCTGCAGTAAAATAAAAGGTAAGTGATTGTCTATTATAAACAATACATTTATTTAGAATTGTATTATAGGAGGATACCATCAGAAAGGGAGAAAGTAAATAACGTCGAGATTCTTATCAATTTTCGGATTAATAAAGTGCCGCAGTGTGAGTTACTGCATCGTTTAGTAGAAGAACACCTGATAGCAAGGATGATAAGATGTTCAACATGTTCAAAAAACTACTTTCGTGTTTTATCGATTCGTTTAATTTCAATATTTGAGTTTATTTTTATACTATATAAGTACTATATATGTATAGAATTATTTTATGTCGGAGTAATTACGTTTTATCCCAACGACCACGGTCGTTGCTTTATTTATTAGAGAATAAGGAACTTAATTTACTTTCCTTCCGTTGCAGTAGTATTGATAAACCATTTAATAGAGAAAATTACCTCTTTCTAGACTTAACAATCACTATTGATGTTGTTTAATGCACACTAGTAGTGGCCTTACGATCTACACTAAAAGATTAGATAAACACTATGAAGCAGTAACATTCGCACTAGTAGTGGTATTCTATATTTACACTAAGGCATATTAAATATCCTCTAATTACTAACACTACTCTTAGTGTTAAAAAAATTACACTATTTAGAGGGACCTCCATGAACTCGGCGTAGTGTAGTTCTAGTGTTAAACATTTCTTACTGTGTACTAATAAATCTGCGTTAATAAATACGTTATACAACAAATAACTGACTAAATTTATTAAATTAAAAACATGTGTTTGTGTAAACCCAGAAATGTAAACAAGATAGTAGATGCAATCTAAGTGAAGTTCGAACCACATCTTACAAAAGTAGGAGTAAATCATTTTTAAAAATATGCCATATATATGATTTAAAAACGTAGGTACTTTTTCAAAAAGGCGGCTTATTTTGATAAATATATTCAAAAGTTAAAACAAACTTATTTTAGCTCTTATAAAGTTTTTATTTTTTGCCGACAATCATATCATTCTACCCTATTGAATGCTGTATAGAACTTTAAATTGCCGGCCCAGAACAGTGTAATTTATGTCTGGGCGCGCGCAGGAAGACTTCAATTGTGTTAGACACACCAGCACGTGTACGGGGCCTTAGTTCGTGACAATAAAATATAGACGTACGGCAATCTAAATACAGACACGACGACGTATTAATCTAAAAATTTATCTCGATTATAATACCATAAAATGGCCGTTGAATTAATGAGACAGTTAGATAAAAGACATACCTACTCTCTTTGCAATGAGCACTCTTACTTCTTACAAATGCGGTGAATGTGCGTCTGTATGCAAAGAATCTAAACGTGATAGCATTTTAATGCACTTTATTTTACGACATAGGATCGGGCATTTTAAGCAAATAACACGTCTGATACAGAACTGTATCGTAAAATTGTAAATTATACGCTCGTTGCCGCATTATCCCAGACGTGCGCGAACGTTGTGTGTAAAGCAAGCGACGTGTGTGCTGTTCTTGCTGCGTTTTCCTTAGAGAAACTTTCTTAACTGCGATTTCTATGAACTATGCGCCGCAATCCATATGCATAATTAATGCGTGCGAGAGTTAAATTAGGACCATCGACCGCGTTGTTCCTTCAGGTGATCTAAAACTGCGAAACGCGCCTTTTATTACCTTTCCGTAATTAAACAGTTCCGATGCACACTATTATATTTGCGCTGAAATTAATTTAACACTGTTTTCCGTCGAAATTATAATGAGTTATGAATTCCGACGTGCACGAGTGTAATTTGAAGTTATCGATTTGTCGCGATCTGGCCGCCTTGTGTGTGATTTGAATGCTGGAAGCGGTTCTGTACTTTCTGCATCGCCGTCAAGAAGGCGACCGTTTAGAACGCTCCAGTTAATCGATAAAGGCTTAAATAGGCTTGTATGCATAGTATATATACCCGAGGTTATTTATAGAAATTGTCGCCTTGCAACCGATGCGGGAAGGTGTTCTTTCTAGACGAGTAATAAGTTGAAGATAAACTCCGTGGTTGTAAAAAATTATGCAGTGTTTGTCTGTATGCTCTATCCGTATATGGAAAATAGATAAGGATGGAGATTAGAATGACGGCCAATAAATATTGTGGATGTGGAAATTTTGCGGTTTTATATTGAGAAGTGCTATAGCTGGCATTCAGTATGAATATACCCATGCGATTATTGTTTTCAAGTTTTTTAAGGGAACGATAAGTTACAGGTAATTTTTATATTTTTTTATCACAGTGAATATACTTAGTATGTTTTTAAGCAGTGTTGTGTAGTTGCAGGAACTACCAAGTGGTGCAGGTTTGGAACACAATAATATTGTCCATCATGTGGAAGGCAACCTTTTGGGAATGAGATTAGACAACACGATTACGACATATCTTAACAGAAATTTCAAGGTGGAAAACACGGATCGGGTAAATTGGAATCAATCCAACTACACAGACAGGTTTTGAGAATTAATGGTTTGCAGGAGGATGAAAATACGAAAACGGAATTGGAACTGGAATCTACTGCGGGATGAGAAATACCAAATAACTTAGAATAATAGAAGTAGTATCGTATAGCAGTCGCTACGTGTGGATGTGAACATAATACAATATATAAGCTCGATTTTGTAAACAATTCCTCCTGACTCGGTGGGTTTTGCTGCATGATTAAATGGCGTAACATGCGTGTGGGTATTTTCGTATCTAAGACGATTCATTTTACTTTTAATTACTACAACTACATAAAATGAATAATTGCATGTTTAATGTTCTTTAATACCCCAATAAATTAGTTCTGAATTCATATTATTATTGTTAGTGTTCAATCTATGACAATGATTTTGTTCAGGTTACCTGTTAATTGACGCAAATTAAAATACTTACTTAACACAGCATAAAGCATAAATTGCCATTAATAGCACTATAGCTTTCGAGCGTTGTATGGAACGAATTTGTTTTTTTTTTATTTATTAATCCTTTTGTACAAGTAGCAATAGCAGAGACTAATGGATAAGCAAAATAAAACAAGTGTTGCATGAGCTCTCACGGCCGGAATTTACAGTAAAAAGTATCTTTTCCGGACTGTTGAGACGTGGTTTTGTGGAATTACTTCCGCACGTTTCGTTCACAACTGCGGTAAACATCTTCAGCGGCGAGGTCGAAGTTTTCTTCGCGATGGCTCGTCGTTAAGTGACCACGGCTCAACAGCTCGGAAAAACTTTTTGCGGAAAATAAAACAAATTGTCATCAAAAGAAAAGGAAATTTTGCAGCAGTGGGTAAGGTATTATATAAACTGCTATAAAATTTGTTTGTAAAAAACGAAAAATGTCAGTGCAGGAATATGAATTTGGAAAATATTATTCATCGCTGCTCACTTAGTTACTTACTATTTTTACACGTGCTGAGATGGAATAATACCCCAGGTAATAAAAAATGTTTTGGAAGAGAATTTAAGATACGAATGCATCATGATGGTGTAAAAAATAGTCATTGTTCAAAATATAATGTGACAACTCTTTTCCGGTGTTCCCTCGCGACCATCCGTTCAAGGAGCCTCCATTTCGGAGTTAAATGTTTTGCTACTAAACGGTAGAATACAGAGATAATTTTGCTTTCCATAGAGAAAAACACATCTTTAACCGAGGCAACCTAATCCGTTAAGGACCAATTTTCTCTCTTATGCAGTTTTACTATTTTGCAATAAATGTAAAAGTTTCGACAATGGAGAAACTTAACTCCTACTGCTGTTATTAAAATGAATAACGGATGTTGTTTCCCCATATGTATGTAACACTTACTATCGTATCAGATAAATTATCTCCTATTATTGCAAGTAAGTCACGTGGAAATAATTAATTAAAATGATTAGGGGAAACAGATTACGATTTGGTAACAAATGTTTCCAATGTAATCCTTTCCCTTTTGGCGTTGAGGTATTAGAAATAGAAAACATCTGTTAAGTAAATAAATTTATGACCTCCGTGAAGAGGGAAATATAATGCAATGTTAGGGAATTTGTTCTCAATTTAGGACTTAAATACGGTAGTGTAAATGCGGAGAGAAAACGGAAATTATTTTTTCTTGAAAATCGTGTTAGAAAGCGGAGTAAATTCAATCTCTCCGTTTTGGTTGAGATTTTGTATAAAACCGAGGAAATACTTTCTGTTTTCAGCTATGGCAACTTTTTTTTGGAATAAAATATTTCCAAAACGGAGACTCCCTATTTCACTCCGTAAAATTTTTACCTGTGTAGTGAACCCCAAGATACAATCAAGACTGGTTGGAGAATGTATTCGAGAACTGAATAGCTTTACAGACCGCGCTAAAGCCACTTTGCTGTGGCTGCTAGAACATTAAACAATCGAAGGACACGAAAACGCCAGTAGGTTAGCAAGGAAACGAAATTATCTGCTTCATCTATAGACCCCAGAAGGGGTGTCTAAAAACACAGCTCGAAAGTTGGTAAGAAGTTGGGTTAAAGAGAAACGAAAAGAATACTGGAATAATACAACCAGGCTGAAGAAGGCTGAAGAACTACTGCAGCTCACAGCAAGAATCACCTTCGCATCGTAACAGGTCTCCAAACAGGACATTGTACACAGAAAGGACACTTACAGAAAATTGGGATCGACGCTGGAGCATACAAACTGTAAGCTGTGTAATGAGAGGACGGAGGATGCTTACCACATTCTGTGTAAATGCAAGGCTCTGGGCATAAGAAGACAGGGGACTACTTCGATCAACTAGTCAGAGACCTGCACAGGTACTAGGATGCTGGAATGGCTGGTATAATTTAATGCAACCAAGATACTGTAATTTTCCGTGGACTTCATGTCAGACGACTTCCGCAACAAAAGCAAAAAAAAAACAGTAAGTTTGCGGTTGTTGCGAAAAATATTAAGTACAATTACCGCACAAATTCGAATAAAAAAGGATACGCTTGGTCGCTCATACTTTTCATCAATTTTAAAATGATTCGATCCTAAACGTTGGAAATGCATTCAAAAACGCTAGTTGGAATCACATAGTGTGAAAATTAAAATAAACAGAGAAATAACAGGGCTATGAAAAAAGCAGCTAGTTGACGAGAAAACCAGCTTCATATGAGGAGAAGAGGAGTGCTTGTGAGGTTGATGTAGAGATTGGAGTACCGCAGGCTCTGTTCTCGGACCTATTCTATGGAATATTTTGTTTAATAGATGTGTTTAAGATTTCCTTGATTGTGCAGTTTGAGGTAAATTTGATATGCGGGCGATTTGGCGCTGCTTGTGGGTACCAAGGGTGGGTATAGATTCATGAGCAGACTTTATAAACATTTTAGTAGGATTATTGTATAGTAATAATCTATCCATCGATTAACACCTGGTTAGATAGAGGATAAATTACTATTAACAGACGAAAAGAATGCATTTCAACATCGTTGAGCTAGAATAGCGCAGGGAAGTGTTTATGAATAATCCTGGATCAGAGATCATATGTCGGAGCATATCAAGGTTCTCCGCCCCTCTGATTTCTCTGCTCTTCGGGGATACGCATTTTATAAGGCTGTATGGTGCGCTGATTTCACGAGAAGGAAGTCTACCGGAATCTTGTGGAAAAGCAGCAGAGAAGATGTTGCTGAGGGTAGCGTCTGTTTTCAGAATGATGTCGATCGTCGCACCAACGCTTCCTATATACCTTTTATGTCGTGCAAATATTACTCCTGTACGAGAATGGTAGTACCTGACCGCAGATTTAGGGCACTAAATTATTACCTGATCCAAGTGCTGGCCGGACATGAATGGATATTTGAATATAATTGAAAATACGTAATATAAAGTCAACGAAATTAAATACACCAAGAGAGATGGAAGTATATATAAACAAAGAAGATATCGAAAATGTGAAAAGATATTTCCGAAGTGGAACTAATACACAAGAAGAGGTTTTAAATAATAAAGTTCAAATTGCATATAATATTTAAAGAAGTGGGAAAATTGAGCAAAATGGCAAGAAGCGCAAAAATAGTATGCAATAGAAACGTTAAAACATACTCGTGATAGAAGTTTCAAAAACCAACAAAGTAAATGGGAACAAATGTCTTTGAAGAATAGTAGTAATCTATAGTGGTCAAAGAAGATATTCATTGAAGGAGTAATGAGTTAAATACAATACATACAGTACAAAACCGACAAGCATCGCAATCAAAAGAAAAAGTGAAATAGGGGAGCCACACGATTAGAAACGAAAATGAATTGCACAACAATACCAAGCAGAGGTTGGTTCCAATTACGAAGAACTCTATCTTCTGTTTTTGTGATTACTACTTCACAACTTTTCCTTGTGCGTTAATTTAGACGGGTATAACTTTTATGTCCTCTTTAAGAAAGAACCAATATCTTTTCCTATATTTTACATGTCGCTTGTATATTCATACTTCTTATATTCCATTATACGTAAGTGTTTTTCTGGATTGTAATTTTAAACTACCGTTTCGTTTATTCTATTGACATATGAATGAAGAATCGTTGAATTTAGTTCTTATAACCTTTGTTATGACTGCTGGTGCATTGGTATGCTTAATATAATAATTATATTGTTCATTTTTTCCTCTGCTTTTAGATATTTACATCATCAAGATTCAAGGGAAAGAAGATGGAAGTATTTCATTCATCCTTTTTTTATAATCTCGAGGTGTCCCACATTTTTCCGGATCACCACTGCAAAATAATTATGGGTTTTACCTAGGAGCATAATCTTTACTTAGAACATAATAAACGACAAAGTTGAAGGGCCGAAAGAAAGATGAATTAGGCTCTTTTGAAAAGATTGCCTTTAAGTGAATATTATTTTTACAAAACTACTTTATATAAAGTTGAATAGCTTTTTTTTTTTATTTTAAATACACACGTTGTTATTGCTGGGAGATTTTGGAACATAGGAAAACAATTGCTAATTCAAAAATTTTACAACACATATCGAATTTTATTCCGTACTATTCCATACATATTGTAAAAATATTATTTGTACACGCGTACATAAATAGTTTTCTTTAACATCTTCATATTCATATGCTGATGTACTAATTCAGATTAATTGACTGCCCTATGATGTACGTAACGGCTCAAGTATGTGGTAACTAATAATAAAGCAATTCGAGATCCACAGATCCCGGATAATTCAATGTAAATTAGTCTAAATCTATCAGACGCATAATGCGAGACTTCGCTCCACTCCAGCTACTTCGTGCGCTTTTAACGTTATCTCTTACGCTGTGTTAAACCGAGATGAAGATAGCCAGTGCTGAATTGGACATGGAAAACTATTCGGATTTATCTTTACTTGAGTTTTATTGATTCGCCCCGGTAATAAGGTGTGCCACGGAGTTAGGTAACTGTGGATGCCTTCAAGAACTTAATATCAGAAAGAAAGAGATCATTATTATGTAACTATTGCTACAGTAAGTGGCTCTCAAATACCATGAACTTCTTTATCATTTGTGCTATTATTAAGTGTAAGTATTACATACCAACATGTGTCATGGGAAGGCGGCATTAAAGAATATTTGTAACGTCGATATGGAGAATGTGTATATTAATAATTTCTTGATCGAGTACTTTTTCCAATGCAATACGTGTCCAGAACTAGGATTTTTTAGACTAGTAACAATCAATCAATCAATGTTTGCTCATTTTTTGTTGAAACCAATAATTGATTTAAAAATGACAATTTTTATAAGAGAGTCTAAACTAAATGTGAAGGCGAAAATTTCAGTAGAAAAGCAAATATTTACTTGCATGAATCCGATGAGATATTTATATTTTTTTGTATGGCATTATTTTGTTTCGTAATAAGTTCATACTCGGCTTTTCCATTGTCTTAATTAGTTGGTTCGCAATGGCATCAGCTTCCATTACTTAGTGTTACTTGCTTGAATTGCCAATTTCATTATCTTCTTCTCCCATCTCGCCTATGTCACCCCCTGCCGCATTTAGCTATATTTTGATAACTTCTTCTTGTTTCGTTACCAGCATCACCTCTAATAAATGTCATTTGTGGTGTTTGTCTTTTCCTGGCAATAACACAGTATAAAAATGATTTCCATGCTTCCACTAAAACTTTTCCGTTGCTTGTTTTTTGTTCTCTTGATCATTTTTTCACTACTTCTTTGTTTCATACAAGTATTTGCATTATTCGTCAAATATATTTTTCACAGCATTTCCTTCTTCTTAAGTTTGAATCTATACTACGAAATTGGCAATTCTTTAACTAATACTCTAAATACTTTTTTCTTAGTAAAAAGTGGACTAACCTGGAACCTCTTCCATCTCACATAGAAGCGCCTGTTTAGCCTTGGCTTCCGAAACTTTTGAAGCATAAAAAAGTATTTTCTAATAATTCAATTTCATTATAATCGCAATATTTATTCTCTGGTCCAGTTTTCTTATATTATCTTACTTAACTAGGAGAACATGTATCCGCCTCTTTCTTTATACACTTTTGAATTACATTGTTAACTTTTTAGTATCAAAATCCTGTGCCGAGATTATCCTAAATTGAGGACATAGAAATACATTTTAACTTGCGTTTGACCTTCAGTAACCATGATATGGAGATTTGTAATTCTGCACCTAAAGCGTCATGGTTCCAATACGTTCTGGTTAAATCAAAACTAGAATACGTTTGCATAATATACTAATCTTACTATATTTAACAACAACTTTCGCTTGAGAAGGTACAAAAGCGTTTTTAAAGTTCTTTTCCTGCAGACTGAGCGTAGTTTATCCTCCACGAAGTTTAGATCAGGAGAACTTGTATTAAAGTAGAAATTTGAATTGTTAGATCAATTCAGAAAGGAAAAGTGCTAATTTTTTGATTAAATAATAATTTTTTTTTGGACAACTAACCGTATCACCTGCGTTTTTAGGCAAATTAATTTTAATATGGCCACTTAAGCGCTCAATCAACTTAATATTTGCTATAACTTTGTGTAAAACTAACATTTTAATAATTAGAAAATCTCTTTGCGACTAAAATGTTTACTTTTATAGTATTTTATTTTATATGTAGATTCATTTACTTTTAAACACAAGTAATTTCTGCGTTTTGTTTAGTGTTTGTAATTAATTTCTTTTTACTTTTTTTACTGCATTCTGTACTTGTTTTTTTTTTGTTTTGTTGGTAGTATCTGATTAGTTCTTAATTCATTTTAGGCCAAGATTTATGTTAAGTAAATTCATTTTCAATCTAATTTTTTGATGTACGCTGCAAGTTTGATTTAATATTGTCCTATTCATTGTATTCTTGATTATGTGTTTGCTATTATATTTAGTTATACCATTTACTCACTAAACATTTGATTTAATTTTAGTATTATTCATTTCCCATGAGAATAATACCTCATGGGAAATGAAATATTATTTATTTGTTTACATAAAAATACCTTATTAATATTGAAAGAGTAGAGGACACAGATAAATTGGTTTTTAACACATGTATAAAACTAGTAACACATACGCACAGTAGAAGTGAATATATTTGCTATTGCAACATTGCACACAGTCGTTCACATTTTTCAAGCAGGTAGCCAGCTTCTTCTCATTTTTTTTTTTTTATTATTAGTGAGTGAATAAATTAGAAATGTTTGCCGCTCATTATTTGAACTATTTGACCGCCTACTTCCCATTTCACACTATACGCTGATACTAGTGAGATCATTAATTATGAAAATGCAATTCATATTACGGCCGTCAAATAGTTCACTGGTAAATTACGCTATGTAAATTTTGTCATTCATGGCGACGGAATTGCTTATTCTGACGATTTAAATATTATTTAATAATGCAGTAGCTACAGCGGGTGTTAAAACTGACATAGCAATGCCATAAAACCGCGGGGACAGAAGTTTTAGTGCCACAAAGTGTAAATAACATCTTAAAAGACCACGAGCAGCTGTGACATAATATTTAATAAAGTGCGTATGCAAACATAAGGTAAAAGAACATTGTTCGGATTTACAGAACTTGCACTAGGGACACAATAGAAGAGAATAATCACCTATTTAGGTATAAAGATCTGTATATAGGAGAAGCATTGTTCGACTTACAAAAAGGTCATAAATTAGTTGATTTTTTCAGTAAAATTTCCCTTTACAAGATCAAACTTTAACTTCGAGTGTGTAGTACACAATATGGTAATAAAGCGTCCGCTAAATACCCTTCCAGAGATGGATATCGTAGCAGTTTCTTTTATTTTAATCGGTATTGCATTGTGTTTCGTAACGGGCATTTTAATTGTATTGTTTTCTGGTCGGTACGAGAAAAATTAATCACACAGTATGCGGCAAGAAGTGTACGTATATTGCGGGCGCACATGCACGCACGGGCATGAGGATAAAACTAGTTATTACCTTTTATTAGTTCCCTTTGTGTGTGTGTACCAGTGTATCTCTGCAATGTGTGTATATTTTAATTACGACTCCGATTTCTGAAGTGCGTTATTTAGTAGGCCTTGACAGGAGTAATGTGCTCGTAACTAGTTCAACTGAATGTCCGGTAATTGAGATAAACACGATTAAGCGACATAAGTAAAAATTACCACAATTTAAAATACGTTTAAACAGCGAATAGCGCAGTGGAATGCAAATTTGCATAATGAAAAGGCATCATTATAAAGCTTTTAGTATAGTGACTCTTAAGCAAATCCTTTTATGTACGTATTTTATAGTTAGACCTCACAGTTGTCATATGGTTTCAACCTTGTGAATATTGGCAACAGCATCTATAATATAGATACAGAACATTTGTAAATTGTATTGTCAGTTCGGGCTTCCTAACCAGGCCAGTAATGAAGAAAATAGCTTTGTAACTATTAAACAACGAACTAAAGAGTGATGAAGATTTTTGCGTATTTTGGGGGAAGTATAGATGTTAAATTAATAAGAGGTTTTGCTAACTAAACATTGTTGAGTAAACCAAAATTATAGGTAAACCTAACAAGAAAAACGTAGCGAAAATAATCATGCTATTTTGTTGTTTCTAGTATTTTAGTAATTTGATACACCCAATCAGTTTATTTGAGCAATAAGTAGAGGCTCATAGGTGAGCGTTTTTAAATAAATCTGGTCTGTGCATACCGCGGCTCCTTAAGCTAAATTTACGAGACTTGATACCAAACTAAATGGATTCGAACAAAATGCGACTGCGGGTTGAGATGATGATGTGAATTGAAATGAAAAACAGTGACGGTGTATCTACTGTGGCAAGAGCAATATGCTGACGGCATAGCTCATTGGAGATGGGAGTGGGCTATCTTAGGGTGTTAATTTAGATCTCAGGGAATGGGCGCCAAGGCTCGGAAGTACCGAAGCAAACAAAATTTAATAATAAAGTGTCAAAAGCCTAATGACAATGAGTTCGCAGTAAAAGGGAAAAAGTAACCGCAAAGTTAGCGAAAGTCCGTTAAATTCATTTCCAATAAAATGTAATAAAACTCATACATAAATACAACAAAGTTCGATTTTCCGAAAGGCAAAATGAATTTGGGTTGATTCTGTATAGTAAATTTTAAGAATATGCAGGCCCCATATATGGAATTTTGATAATATGTAGATCCAGTATATGGTAGCGCCGGGGTATCTCGTTAATAAAGTAATTAAAACATGATTTTTCGCATTCGCAACTAATTTCAAATTTATGCTATAATACTTTATGATACTCTTCACGTATAAATATGTGGGGTTGCTTCTTGTGACAAATTTTGATTGATCTCTTAGTTTTCCAAGTGTGTAATTGATACACTTGGATGAAATGGCAAAACCTATTCCTCTATTTATTGATTTCTGATGTATTTGCATTTCTTATTTATGCTTCCTAATGGTATTATAAACGACATCTTCCGAATATCCATCTCTTGAAGATTATGTCCTTCTGCAGATAAAGGAAAATTATTAATTATTCCATATATTAAAAAGTGAATAACTTGTTAATTTGTGTTTCCACGGATAATTTGAATATTCTGAAATGATTCTATTATTAATAGTGCATGGGTTTGCTGTACCTATGTATCCATCTATTTTATTTATTTTTGTTTCTCATTACTAACGTATCGAGGAAAGCAATCCTGGAGTTTGTTCGCTTTTATGTGTAAGCTTAATACAGAAAAAATTCAAAATTATTATTTAAAATTTCGGTACACAAGGGCTAGTGTTGGATTAACTGCTATTACATTGAGAAAAAATATGTTAGATTTAAGACAAATGTGTTTCATTTAACATAGCCCTGTGTTAATTATTGTGACAGCAGCATCCGATAAAACATGCAATATTTTTGTGGTAAACTTATTGTTGCAAAAATAACCATAAAACCCGAGTAGGTATTAGTACAACAACATTGCAATAATAACTTGAGTGCACTATTCATGTACACTACAGTCCATTGTCACCCATGCGAATGGCACATTTATACATGGTGTTTACCACTATCGAGTGACTCAGATTTTACAACAATCGGAGTACCATAAACAACTCAGTAAAGTTCGTGTTACATTAACAACTTAAAATTATTACAATACTGGTCAAAAATGCAATCAGTCTTCCTTCGCCGATGGTTAGGAAGAGTTACGGAAGGGATATGTTGAGAAAAGTTCCTTATTGGTTTAAATAGGTCGAATGACGCGTCACGGATAATATAGTAAAAATCACATGTACCTATCGAAAATATTACAAGTAGGTCATGTTAGGATTGCATGTCTAAATTGGAACTATGACCAATGACACGTGAACACTTTGTTATACCAACACGTTATGCATTTTTTACTATCGGTGTGGCCAAAAATTAACAATAAAGTTATTGTAATTTTTACTGTCTCGTAAGGAACAATTACTGTCTTTGAATGATAATAATTACACCAATTGTGTTAACATTTACCCCAATCATATTACAATACTTTGAATTGTAATTTTAGCAACAGCTTTTTTCTCAGTGTATGCTATTACTCACAAGGATATGAACTCCTTTTTCATAGATCAAACATGGTTAAATGATCTCCATAGCGTGTTTATCTGGAATGGTTCAACAACGTTGAAATAATGCTTATAGATGTACCGGGACATAATTGAAATCGAATTTCTCAGAGAGCAACTTGAAGGCATTTTTACTTTTATCATGGTGTCTCGCGATCTAATTGCTAGCCATTTTATTGAGCCCTAATTTGAGCAAGATGTATTAAGCTGTAATGTATTGATATTAATGTTATTTGAATTATAGTCCATGTTTTTTCACGTTCCTTCTTTTTATTATAGCAAAATAATTTCATGTATTATTTTTTCCAGAATTGTACGTTTTCACGATTTTGTCGTTTAAATAAAGTTTGACAGCCTCTGAAATAGTTTCAATCGATTCACTTACCCAAAGCGTTTGGTAATCTACGCCGGGGCACATTAAATTTTGAGCAGTTGGAGATTTTACCCCAAAACTGAGTAGTTAGCATCACAGTATGATGTTTCATATTATCACAAGTAATATGCAACCATAATTGTTCAGTTACAGACTGCTTTGCAGACCTCTCAGGGTCAGTAAACGATGATATTGCGCCAATATAAACTAGATGCTTGCGGATTTGGAGCAAGATTCTATTTATTATAATTGTAATTAGAACGATGGAAGATCTTGAAGGAGTAGCTGCTAAAAATGTGTGCTAATCTTGGAATTACACTTGGAATGTTATTCTAATCCTATATATTTTCAATACACATTTATTTGGATTCACTTCGCCATTTAATAATAAACTAACTGAATCTTTTATTCAGAGTAATAAATATCTAAATATGTAACTCTATAAGACAGATTGAAATCATTTTTTAATTATCTCAAAATAGTTAAATATGTATAATTAAACATCTGCACGACCACCCAATGTCTAACATTTCCGAGGTTTAAACAAAAAATTTAACCTTTTTTGTCAACGTTCCCAGGACATGCCTAAACGGAATCACTTTATGTACTTTTAATTTGATATACATTTTTCGACCTTTCTAATAGACGACAGTAATCTTTTCTATAAAAGGTAATCAAATAATAGAATCTACTTAAATCTGAATGGTACATAGACTTGAAACCTCCAAACTAGGAATGATTTGTGGGAGAAATTGGATGCCATGCTCTCTATAAGTCTTAAAGTTCGAGAAGTTTTATACATATGCATGTGTATTTTTATACGTATATACCTATGTAATTTTCTAATGATATTAATATGGAACAATAATACAAATTCAACTTAACAAATGTATAAATTATCAAATCGTTTCTCCTCGATTTTTATCTACTTTTTATTATTTACCAATCGTTATTAAAGACGTTATGTGGGCGTGTATCTGCAGTAGAGGCAAACAATCGCTGTTTGTTTACAACAAACTTACATTTCGTCTTAACCATTTTACCATCTAATTAAATATGATAATTCGTTATTCAGTCGTGAGGACTTGGAGAGTGCACGTCCACGGTCTGGCATCAACAGATTGTGTCAATCACTAACAATGGACTTACCTGCCGGACAACAAGATATACCGACTGATAAGGTGAGATTGAAATTGATGTGACATCTGCTCGGCTACTGTTTAACTAAGTCATTGTCTATTGACCTAAAGTAACATTGACTCAGCATACAACATAATAAAATATTTGAATGGTCCTTCGGCATTCAAGACGCACGAATGAGAACGAAACTCTTTTAGTAATTTTTTGAGACAAGTTGAATATGCAGGTAAATTAATAGAAGATGTTTTAAACAAAGACTGATGTTATGCGCAAATGATAAACTTAGAGTAAGTTGCTTTCAGACAATAAATTTTGAAATAGAATTAATTGATAAATGGAACAATAATATCCTTTATAATCTCTACTTAAAAAGAAAAATATATTTAATAAATATAATCTCATACTTTAAATTTTAGATCAACTTGTGCTAAATGGGCAAGAATTTAATTTTGGATATAACCAGGGAATATTCTTAAGAAATTGCTTACAAAACCAAAGTGAGAATCGTCAATGATAGAGGGATTCCTTTCATTAAAACCAGTGCACTTTACCTTCTAAATCTAAATCTTAATTTAAGAATATGTAAGCACATATCATGCATTTTAAGTCTTCAATGTTATATATAAGTATATAAAGAAAAAAAGTATTCTTATAGAGATATGCTTTTAATTTTTGTTTGAAAGATCATTGTTGGATTATTTATTGTTAGTAGTTTCGACGCAAAGAACTTTATTGTGCTTTCAGAGATAATTATCTTCAAGTAAATTTAACTATAGTGGAATTGGATAATATTGGTAATTATAACGAACCCATTAAGGTAAAAACTGTTGATAGACAGATACAAGAATCTGTTATTCAGAGTAGTGCCCAAAGATAAAAGTAAGTACATGATGTGCTAAAAAAGTATATGAAGTAAAAATAAACTACATAGAAGCAGAATCCTTTCATTTAAATTTACTATCTTATTATTTCCATACTCTTTTAAACACCTTAAGATTGCGTTTCCAAGAGGTCGGAGGAAAGTTAAAGGGCTAGCAAAATAATAGCTGGTCAGAGTGCAATTTAGGCGGTGGTCGTTTTTTGTATTCATGAAAGCCATTTATTGAGGGTCAGAAGATAGGTAAATATATAGAAAGGTAAGGAAACTATTTTAAGTTATATAAACAGTTCTTTGCAATTTGTACTTACATTTACTAACGCTCCAAGGCTTCCTTTTGTTGCAGATAGACCTTCCTCGGGAAAAAAGCGCAACAAGTCTTAGCCACAGCAGAAATTATATCCATACAAAGGATCGCAAGTGTGGCAATCACGGGAGCAATGTCTTCTTCTCCGTCATTGGCACTAGAAGCTCTTCTGGACCTAGCACCCCTATACATTGTTGCGGAAAGGGAGGCCAGATTAACTGTATTTCGTCTATGGCAAATATCAAATTAATCACCACATATTCATGTCTGTGTGACCAACAAGCCGCTGGAATCGGTTACCTCCGACGACACATGATGTGTACTCGACCAATGATCGATGTATACTTCACTATCTCCTTTCCAAATAGAGAAATTTGGAAATGCAACGAAAGAACACTAGCGTAGGTGGACACCTGGTGGTTTACGGACGGTTCGAAAACCGAGCAGAGTGTAGGAGCAGGAATATTTTGTCGCAGTCCAAGAATCAGAAGACATTACAACCATTGGCAACAAAAAATTAAATACGTTAAACATATTCTACAAGTACAGAAATGTGCCGTGAAGATGGCGGGTCTCCTATTGCACTACAGTAACTTTCCATCCTCTATATAAGTTTTCTACATGGGAGACATAGTTATTAAATATTTATCTATTACTTGCCAGATAAATATTTCTTAGGAACTGTTATCACAACAGTTGCCGGATTGCATACATTTTGCGAATTAATCGTCAATGTGGAGAGGCCACTAGTAATTGATGTGCAGTGGTTTACCCAAAACCACTATTAGAAATTTTCATATTATGTTTGTCTTTTATCCATTAAATTCTAATTAAATACACTCTACCAGGACATTTTTATTTCGACGATATTTTCCTTTTTGTGAGAAAAAAAAAGTACTGAACTCTTCGTTGTAATTTTAGTTTTAAATAAATAAAACTTCTGTGGAAATTACCAGTACTTTAGAAATTTTACTTGTGGGTATTCCAGATTACATGAAAAATCTTGGAAAGCTTACCCACATTTCGAAATTTTACTATACATATTCCAGGTTCGAAAAATTACTTATAGGTAGAAATATTACTTCTAAAACTAAAATACCTGTTCGGTTTAGGGGTACAAAATTGCCTCAAAATCGTACAGAAATTTTACCAAAAATATTTTAGTATATACAAGCACATATCAATAAAAATCTTCAGCGACAATCAGGCGGTGCTAAAAGCATTATACACCTCTAATGCTTTTAGCACCGCCTGATTATATATATAAATGCAACTCTAAACTGATGTGGAGTTGTGAACACACCTCAAACATATTGAGGACGGCCAATAATAATTTATTCCTAATGTGAGCACCTGGGTACTCATGCTTGGAAATGAGGAAGCAGACATCCTTGCCAAAAAGGGTGCCGCGGCGCAATTTCAGGAACCAAAACCTGCCATTGGTACATCACCTACGGTAGCTAACCAAATTCAAGAAATCAGAAAGTGCTCCAACACTGTAAGAACAGTCCTAGATTGGGGCATGCGATACAGAACATTACACCTAGTCGTGCCAGAACCAAGGAACTAGTAGAACCGGATTCTCTGATGAGACTGAATGCCGACCGTATTTAGAAGACGAGGAGACAATTGAACATATTTTCTGCTAGTGTTCTGCTACTACAAGAATCAGGTATGTAACATTTGGAAAGGCTGACCCTTTCCTAGAAGACTTGAAAAAAAATTCATTCGGCAAGACACTGAGCTATATCTTATATCTAGGGCCTGAACTTGTTGAATGAACATTCGTTTTACAATAAATCTTAGTGGTCGCATGCTATCTCTTACTAAACTAAGTATTTCATTTAGTATTGTGTTTGCAGATTTATGCTATAAAACGATGAAATTCGCTTTTGGAGTTTATCGTGAAAAATAAAGTTTAAAGTTAGCTATTTTTTTACATCTATTATTTCTACATGCATATAGCTAGTACATTACACTATTAAAATTGCATGATAAGAAAACAACCTTGACGGTTCTGCTGACTTTTTAATTAGTAGAATTATCGTTTCTTTATAAAAAATTAAATGATGTTCTTGTGTGTGTGCCTTTTGGACGTTTATTTTAACTTTTCTCTTTTATGTGCTTTTTCTGAGGACGGTAAAGTGCTGTTTTGCTTCAAAGAAAAATGCCTAAATACAATGAACCGATAGAATATGTCATCAGGCGGGGTTCATGGTCTATTGTAGGAATATTCATACTAGTAAGAGCAATAAAAAGGGAATATCACTAGCAACGGGCCCGAGTTTCTGCCTACTAGGCGTCATCAGCGCTTTTTCGAGTGTATAATCCACTTTTCACACCTCAAGCGTTACGTACAATCATCCACTAGGTGAAAAGAATCATTATCGGTTCATTGTATTTAGATATTTTTCTTTGGTGTTTCATATACGTCATAATAAGCCGTTCTAGGAATTACGATCATACGTAGTCTGGTTGTCGTTTATATGAATCATCTAGCGGGAGTGATGGTCCATGAACTATTCGAGCTAGATCAATGACTGCATCGCCAGCTCTATGCTACGGTCACCAGCAGGCGTGTGGCTCCTAGGGGGCGCAGAGGCTGAAATTTTGTTACCTAGTGGATGATTATACGTAAAACTTGAGATGTGATAGCAATGAAGTGGGTTTATATACTCGAAGGAGCGCCGATGAGGTCTTTATTCCCCTTTCATTGCTCTTGCTGGTATGGTGATTCCTACAACAGACATGAGGTCCGCCTGATGGCGTATTCTATCGGTTTGCTGTTCATTATTCCTCTCGGGCCTTATTGGTTTTGAAGGGCACGTATATGCACAGTACTTATAACAGATGCATACTAACGCAATTTTCGTTTAGGTTGCATATCCGACTCTTGCAGGTCGTAGAAATAGCTGGGATCTCGCAGGGAAATTCCGCTAAGAAGTGGAACTGTCCGATTAGCAACAAGAACCACACGTTTAGTAGAAATACATCGGCATAGAGATCACATTACAATTTTACTATTATTTTTGGCTTACATTAAATGAAATAGTAATATACTTCGCTTCCTGAATGAAGCGTCTGCGAAGTAGATGTGAACAAGTCCGTTCTTTATCCGATGCCCTAAAACTTGCTCTTATCTGATTACGGGAGTTGCTGCTTCAGAAGGTAGAATATAAGTATAACGCCAAACGTAACTGTTTAAGACAAATTAAAATTTATCTCCGTGTTTATTATATAAGTTGAATATGAGCACGTCTAACACTTAAAGTTGTGAGTAAGCTATCACGAAACTGAGAAGTACTTCCTCTTATAATCCCCAAGCCAGCGCGTATCCGGTGTAAGTGGAAATTATTCCCCACATCGGTAATAATATTCAATATTGCGGCACTTACCGTAACATTTATTACGATTATGGTTTAATAAGCGGAAAATATAACTGCCGTTCGTAGAGCTACGTCCAGGGTACATACGTACACTATAAACGCTGTATGTCGTAAACTCAGGCGCTTAATGCATTTGTCAACGGAAGACGCCTTGAAAGTGGTTTACGAACGGCAGTAGTGCCGAGCGGTGTGTAACGATGGTTATGTACTAAGTCAGAGTTCAATTGATCGAAGTAATTAACCGGGAAAGACGTGCGATTATGCACTTGTACGGTGTCTCGCGGCAAACAATTTGTCTGTATGGGATTTTATATGGGCAGATGCTCCTCGCTAGCGAGGACATCGTGTAAACTAACTGTCCTGTTCGTGTTTACCTTGCCCACTGCGTTCCCATTACGCACTTTATTAAAGTTAGGTATTCCTCTTGATGCGAAGGACAGAAATGTATTCCCAGATCCTCAAGCAATGTACCAGACGGTGCTTACTTTGCAATTAAGAGTCTGGATTATTAAGTGTTAATGGCACGAAAAAAGATCCCTGGAAATGTTGCTACAAGAGTTTTAGTAATTGTTTTCTCGTTTATTATCGGTAGAAGCGAACCTGGGAAGTTACTGAGTTGTTCAAAGTTATCATGGTTATTTAGAAGCACTTTCATTAAATACGTGAGGTAAACACAAAGAAATGTTTGTGGACATCCGTTGTTTTGTGCGATACTTGTACTCCTATTGGTATAAGATTATGGATATAACACATGTAAAACTGCATCATAAAACCCCAAACAATTTACAGCGTCTTTTAACTTTGCGTTTTTATTTTTGGAAGTATTTTTAGTGTACTCTGAAGAACATTTGGGGCATGTTTCAGTAGAGATTGGTACACAACGTCACATGCACAATGAACAAATATTGGTTTTGGGGGTTTTGGGGACGCAATATAACATTCTTTACTGTAGCCCACTCTACAGTAAATATTGACAGGTAGATATCTTTCCACGCCCTGTCAATTCCGACAGCCGTGCCATCTTCAGACTCCATTCTTCCCTCATGATGAATTTGAAATTGAAATTGCAGAAGGATGGGTCAATAATGATCTAAAAACAAACAATAGCAATACCTATTCTGATATTTAACAATAACTCAATCCTAATTATTATTCTAACCAATAGTAATTAAATTAAAGATTTATATTTTGAATATCTATTTATAACCCCAACTATCACTAATTCAAACCACTAAAGAATATGAAATATTCATTTATAAACACGTACTTCTCTACTAACTATCTAAAACATCATGCGGTAACCTATCTAATTCTTTAGGCCGTCTCGTTTTCTCTAATATCTGTTTTACCGCAGCCAATTTAACCCCTTAGCGAATGCCCTAACTTCCGTACACGACCCCCACTCTTAATGAGTGAACATTCAAATAAAACGTGCTTTGCTGTATCTACCCCGCTACATTCATAATGTAAATCATTATCCCCCACCCCCCTCCCTCCTCGCATACAAGGGTTTTCAAATAACTCCGTTATTAATTCTACCGCCCGATGCGACAAACTAACCTATACCTAATTATCGAGGTATTCCCGCTAGATATCGTCTCTTTCGCTAATTGTTCCGCCCTGTCATTAGCGATTGTATCTACGTAAACCCTAGTGCTAAAGAGTTTTACAACCCCCTCGGGTGGGATTAGTCGGATTTTATACATTACCTAACGTCTCTAATAGAGATAAGTCATTATTTGTAATTCGCACGTGCCGTGTAAATTTCCACTCGCCCCTAATATAACGTACTGCCTGATTTATCGCAACTAATTCTGCCTGAAAATTATAGCAATGATGTCCAAATTTAAACTTTTGATTGTATGTTTCAATACCCCTATTATAAATAACAAAGCGCGCCCCTCTACAACCTTCACCCCTCGATCCATTCTTAAAACTTTCAAAACCCTCTCCAAAAGTGCCAATAAATTTGTTATAAGTGATACATTTTAATTCTGCAGGATGAACTCGGTTCTAATTTATTTCCCGTTGCCGTAATTAAACCCACAAATCCCACTTTATTCGCTCTCTACTGAATTCAAGTTCCCTCAAACGTAAATCTACTCGCTAATATACACGAAATAACGCACGCCGCGTCTGCCGAAATAGATGATTTGCGTTCGCAGCCCTAACCGTTAACAATCTTTGAGCCCTGATTATTCCTTTTGTTTCTTTAATTTTACATGCGTCCGCCCGTATCACTCCCGCGTACAACATTACCGGTTTTATAGAGCCCCCTATAAATATTACAACCGCGTTACCGTTTAAACTCCACGTGACTCTAGCCGATGCTCTAATTTTATTACTCATTTCCCTATCTTTCGCGGTAACATGCACTAAAACTAAAAAGAAAAGCACTAAAAATTCTGAATCTTTGCTAACTTAGTCAAAGCTGCAGCACCAATAATAATAAAGCCAGCAATAGTGCACCAAAATCTGAGAAAAGGCTGAATAATAATTCAGCATTTTTCTAGATATACTAGAAATTTTATATCAGCCCAGGTCTTGTTATTGTTATGAACTAATGCAGAATAATGTATCTTAATCACTAAACTACTATTTCTTTGATGGAAGTGCATAATATATGTTTTCTTTCGTTCAAGATTTTTCAATTTTTAAATGAAATTAATAATTATTTTAAAAAGCGATAAGCGTATAAACGACATGTTTATGTGTTAATAATTGAAGGTGGTAATAGATTATCTGTTAGATTGTGTAATAATTTACAACATGTGTACAATATGCATACAGGGTATATACATATATCGAGATTTAATGAGTGCTATGTGTATTTGTAAGTAAAAGTAATGTTGAATTGTTATAGCCGCGTAGTGTTTAGCATACTATCATATTTTATTGCTATTGCATTTCCTAAACGCGTAGGTTGATAAGTTAAAACGCTTTCAAGAATGTGCATACGCGCGTACGTCTATGCGTGTGTTTGAATCGGTGCAAGATATAGAAATTGATAGTCGATGGTAAGATTGGTCAAAGGTGATAAAATTAAGTCTTATTTTGAATTTATACGTGTCTGAGTCCATAATTAGATAAATTTGAAAATTAAATTCATAAAAGTACTTCCTAGTATTTATTATATTTACTATTCCATACAACAAGGCGTGCGGGTTCCTAGGAAAAACCGCAATAACCCTCCCCAGAGGTGGCCCATGGGCGTCCGGCTGCTGCACCCCAACTGCCATCCCCAAGCCACCGTCTTCGACCGCCAAACCCCGATTACCATCACCCCAAGTAATATATCGTTATCTATGTTGATTAATAATAAACTTATTCCACAATTAACAGTAGATATAATAAAAAATATGAAGCACTTTTATGGAATTATATTATCAGTTTGAATTGTAAAACATATCCTATATTAGTTGAAAAGCAGAGGGACCACTGAGCGGTGTTTCTGGATATCGAAGAGGCGTTTGATTCGGTATGACATGATGGGGGAGTTCTTTTCCACCCGTCGTTCAGCTCGACCGGCGTCCCTCAGGGCTCCTTGTTGAGCCCGGAGCTATTTTTAATATATGTATATGTATGACACCCCCAAGCACCCAAGCGTCAGCCTGGGGATTTTCGCCGATGACACCGCAGTATTTTCAATTTGCCGCAATGAGTCGATCTTCATGCACAGAATGCAAGCTGCTATTGACATCGTGGTAGACTGAGCCGATCGATGGAAATTATGGATAAACGCCTGCAAAACCATGTCTGTAAGATTTACTAGAAAAAGAGCAGTACTCGATCCGCGTATTATCATCGACGGGCAAATTATACCCTGGGCCAATAAGGTCAGATACTTAGGGCTCACCCTGGACTGTTGATTGATTTTACGCCAGCATGTGTGTAGTTCTAAGATCAAGTTCCAGGCAGCCCGTAATAGCTCTATGCCGTTAATGTCAAGGCGAAGCTAATTGGATGTTCGATCTAAAGTCCTTCTATACACAGCCTGCTTGAGGCCGTTATTGACTTATGGGGCGCTATCCCTAATGACCATGGCCAATGTGCACTTTAACACCTTGGGGCTCCTCCAGGATCTTGTTCTGAGACAGATAGGCCCCATGGATGGTTAGAAACCAACAGAGTCGCAACGACTTGAATATACCGTCTCTTCGAGAGCATATGCAAGACCTCGCGTCGCGGGAGTGGCTGAGGGTGAGCATCTCATCAAACAAGCTGGTGGCCCATCTGATCGACTGCCAGGGCAGACCTGAGCCCAAACTTTCCATCAAAAGGGTTCGGGACTGCATCGATACTTCCATTGAAGGGCTAGTAAAATGTAGAAGGTTGTCAAAAACCAAACAGAGACAATAGAAAAACTAGGAGTTCTTCATTAATTTCTGGCGGAACGAGTTGCCACCCTAAATATTGATAATGGTGCCTTGTGTGTATATATATATTGGAAGGGTGATATTACACTGCGACCTAAAATATCTATTGTGTCCCCTGTTCTTGCTGTTTTACAGCTGGCCTTCCAATCCTATTCTTTCCAGAAAGTGTAGGATATCAGAAGGCCCTAGGTTAAGTAAGTCTCCCTCTTTGATTTCACGTGCTCCCAGGTGCAACGCCCTTGAGTTGCACAGCGCTACGCAATTTGAGAGGGGATGTATGCCATCCTGTTCCCCAATCTGCTCCAGTCGTTTTGCTCCTCCCTTTGTTCCTTCCTTGGAAGGTACTCTCACTTTGGAAGTGGAAGGCTTCTTATGAAGGTCCTGCTTCAATTCATGTTTATTCGCGGTGTCGTCCCGCTAATAAACGTCCTTCCTCCATGGGTGATAGTACGATAGTACGAGTAGCTAGGGAAAAAAGGTCCACCTCCACAGAGCCCCGCATGCAGAGGTAAGGCTAAAGACAATGGGTTGCGTCAGGTGCCCCAAGGTTGGACTAGTAGACTGGTCTTCTATCCAGCCACGCATTCCATCAGCCTAGTTCGCCACCTTAGGATTTAGGTTTTTATTGATGTTGTCTCCTCTCGGTCCGTGCAGTTAAGCCAAGACCCCCATCCCTTTCGGGACCTGGTTTAACAGTTGGGTATTCGGTAGCCGAAAGTAGCAACTGGCATCGTTGAAGAACTCTGTGCAAGCCCTTAGCCACGACACGACAGCTCGGGCGAGGGGATAATGGTGCCTTAGGGACCCTAGAGAGACATGGGGACCATGAGAGTTGAAAATATTATTTGTGAGTGAATACTATCGTTTCTGGATCGCAATAGTAAAATAAACACCTCACAGCACGGTTTTCTGAATAGGAGATCTACTAATTGTAAGGCAGCTGTTTTTTATCATTTATTTAGCTACTGTACAATAAATACAACGAATAAGATAAATGAGACCCACCCATGTTTGGTTGTTTCTCGTACTCTAGTATAGAATTCCTTAGGATCACCCCTTTCAGTATTAAGCTTCTCCCTGAATGCACAAAGTATCAACAGGTCTGTATTTGATATCTTCTGCTTTACTTTCAATACTATTTCCATTCTTTTCCTGCCAGTTCATAGTAAGATTGGGAGGATTAATGCTTCACATTGTGAATGTGGTGGGGTAGACAAAGAGGGGCACGTTTTATTTGAATGTCAATTCACTAATGAGTGGGTTAAATTGGCCGCGACGCGAAACATATATTAGGGATAACGAGTCAGTCGAATAGTGGAAATCTTTTAGTAATGCTGCGAAAGAGTTAGATAAGTTACGTTATGATATTTTAGATAGTTAGTAGGGTAGCACGTATTTATCAATGAATATTTCATACTTTTTAGTAGTCTGAATTGGTGTTAAATTATAGCTGTTAGTATGGTAGGGGTGTATAAAATAAATATTTAAAATATAAAACTTTAATTTAAAGCTTTGTTATTAAATTAGGATTAAGTTATTGTTAAATATTGGAATAGGTATTGCCATTGTTTTATTTGCTTTCAGTTTGTTGCGGTGGTACATTCTTTCGCTCATGGAGGAGGCAGCTTCATACTGTGCTAAGAGCCTAGAAACTGCCTGGAGACAGCACAGATATCGAAATTGAAAGGACGTGAAGGCTGCCTCTTCCAAACTTAGAGGTATAATAATAATAACCCATGATTTTTCTGACTCCTTGACTAATGCTGGGGGATAACTGAAGTCGCTCCATGGGCACAAACATAACAATAACTGATAGCTGACCGATTTATTACGTTTTGTAATTGTTATTATTAATCATAGGAAAATTATTTAGAGTAGGAACATTTCAATTGTTATGGAATCCAAATAGTACTTAGATTAGATAGCCACATTTTAGTGCAACACTATAAGGCCTGTTTCAAGTTTTGAATATACCATATGTGCACGAAGAAGTTAAAAAGTCTTAGTTCTCGATAAATTGGTATAAATGAAAAGTTGTAAGTAATTCTAATATAGGTAATACCATCTGGTATCCAGAATGATGAACAGTAGTTTTAAAATTTTACAATTTGGATACCTGACATATTAGATACTGTTGTAATATTTTGTGGTCTGTGTCCAACACGTCCATTAAAAAAACTGATTTATTAACAGATACCACTGTGTACTTACATTATTTTGTACAATCTCCAAATCAATTTCCATTCAATTACAACCGTTCTTTGCATAGTTCGCTGTGTGTCTAAATTGCAGGTAGGTATATATGTGTGTCATTATCCTTGCAAACCGCAAGTTTTAAATGAAGCATTTAGTGCTAATTCTGGAGCAGTAAAACGTTACCGTGTTTCATAACGATATCTATTCAATTCTAAAGAGACGTGACTTATAAAGTTACATGTCTTTTGTTCATTCAATCAGTTATGGAGTACTAGTGCGATGGTGTAAGTTTCACACATGTTACGTACCTACCTATGTATTGTAAGAACATGTTCAAATACGTTGCTAAGTAAAGCTTTTTGTTAAAATATCTATATCATACTGTCATGTACAGCAATTCAATGAAATTACATAGGCACCAAGATATAGCAATTATAGGAAAAAATGATACATGTATATGCTAACTGTTCTGATAGATGATTGATAAGTGTATTAAATTTAAAAGGTAGACAAAAAATGTGTCACAATTCCAGGTGATATAGGTAATATACATAAATTTGTTATTACTTATTATAGTAAACTACATTAGATTAGTAATATTACCTTCAATGTAAAAACATTTCCGTAAGCTTCTGTGAGAATACATATAGGTAATGGTGGTAAATTAATTCCGATTTTAACATTTCACTATAAATTACCGTTTGAATTAACATATGCACCAGAAAATGTATAGAACCAAAGTATATACCTAATAGAACTCTTAGAATTGTTTGATGCGTTTGTGATCTTTTTTCGTGGTATACACAGTGATACGAAAGGTATTCTTGATACGTTCTTTCTAAACTTGAGGACGTATGAATCATGGGTCGACGAGAGAGCATGACCCGAGAGATCAAGTGGACGTCATTACACGTATTACGACTTCACCGCTTCTTGTATATCCATCACATAAAATTACGACCGACTTTCCTTCCAGTAATCATTTATATAATCTAGCCAGAGTAGTTTTGTACGTCTCATTGCAGCAGCTCACCGATCACGGCAATTTGTGTCGAAAAGGACACCGCCTACGGTTATTATTTGACGCTAAGTGAAAAATTACGATAAAATAGCAATTATGGGCTACCAATTAGCTATATTTCGCTAAATTGAACTAATATAGAAAACACACTTTGGAAAGGCTTGCCAAAACGTAAGATTGAAACTGAAACCAAATAATTACAACTATTTTTAGATCTTTCTTAAAGAGATCTTACTAAAAATAATTTAAAAATAAACCTATATTAATTATATATTTACAGTGGTACCTTCTAAATTGTCTATTCTTCTTACTGCAAAATTTAAAATCTATATTATTGGAAGGTTAAAGTATTATTTTTTAATGCATATATGCGATTTGAAAAAAAAACATGTAACCATCGGTTAATAAGAGATGTATTAAATCTGTTATATGCAATTATATAAATTTTAGATCTGTATCCAAATCGTAACTCAACGTATAATTTCATATATGAAGCTGCACCTAAGAAATAATATAATAAATACTACAGCAATTTTTACTCCAAATCTGAGAATAAAGGATATCTAGTATGTTCTTGATATTTACGGCTTAATGTTAATATTAATATGTAAGGTGACCATGGTGAAAAACTATTTATTATTATGAATAAACTTGAAACAATTAACAAAAATAAACTTCACCTTGTTCACCATTTCATATTAATTGTTGTTTGTGCTAGTTCATTATAATATAATTTCAGATAATTTATACAAGGTTAGCGAAAGTTATAAACCACTAATACTATGAAGTATGAGTTTTGTTATTTTAGTCGAACTCTACAGAAAACTTTTATTTTAAATGCTCTGTATACATTTATGTGCTGAATTATGTGGTATTGCGTGGTATTGTTTTACTGTTTTTGACGGAAGTCGTTATACGTGACGAAACAACTGAAAGTCACTAATCTTTAAACTTAAGAGTTATTCTAAGAAATAAAAGAATAATGTTAACTTTCAAATATGGAAAGTTGCCAGTAGTAATTCAGCAATGCCATCAATGATGATGACAAAAGACGGCATGAATCCTGGAAAGGTAAGGATACTTTTATGTAACGTTACTTATATGATTCGCTGAGTACCTACATGTTACTCAGTGTTTGAGCGAGAAAACTTCAAAATTTTATCCAACGGGCAAAGGGAGCACAAGCAGATCAGCAATATCAACGTAATCCAGATAGTATAGTTAAATTTAAACGTTATTTAAGTTGAAGAAATTATATTACTATTTCAGTCGATAGACTGCCGTCATTGATTGCTGTGGTATCTGGTCATTAGGACGGCAACATGTCGTAATAATGGGATAATCATTTTCGTTATAATATGACGAATAATTAAATCTTATAATGAGCTAACTACTATCATCATGAAATTAAGATAGACAGAATTAATATTTTAATCCATTGAGGTGTGAATAAATTTCTTGATATTATGCAGAATATTGTTAATCAAGGCTAGGCAACAATTACGCATAAAATTGTACCACAACAGCTATTATTCGATGACAACTAGACATCCAGTTTTGACGTATACAAGATATGATTCTTTCTCCTACGAGTTTTCGTCAGTTTCGCGTAGCGTTTGGTAGTCTTACGTCGAAAATAAACGTCTAGTTGTGGTGGAATACTGCTAGGATGGCTCACATTTGCCTATAAGCCTTATTCAGATCTGTATGAATATGTACTGACAATGAGACAAACTGAGAAGTTGAAGTTCTTGAGACTTCTATATGCTTCTTTTTTAACCATGAATGGAGGGAGTGCAACAAGCGGAGCAGTACGCTAATTCCCAGTCTAAAGAATTTCAAATATCTTGTTAACGCTCACGGTTTGAGTCAACGCTCATTTATGCAGATGTAGACGAGGCTTTAGACGAACAACATGGTGGCAGCTATTATAGGCATTCATTGTGAAACGCAACAGCTCTTGAAGAAGCCTTAGAATATTTTGGCAAGCGTTTTATTGTTTTTTTTTTATTAGTGTGTACTTTCTTAAAATACTTGTGCAGCTAGAGCTAAAATTGGCCCCCTTTAATCATAAAGTAGCACCGATCTATATCTTCTATTATCTATATAATCTTAACATAAAAAATTAAATGAATTGTTAACTATTAAGTTCTTGTACATATAAACATTAAAAATAGTATAGTATTGAGCATAGTTTTGGTTCTCATTTGCTGAGAATGTGAGCAAATCGTCCGAAATTTTGGAAATTTTTAACGGCATACACCGGGTGTTTAACAGTAACGCCATTTCTCGCATGACAATGGTACATTTGTCAACAAAGCTTTAAATATCATGGAAATATAGTATTGTGTAAGAGCGAATTGGAACTGGTATACAGACCGCTCTAAAACTGTCTATGGTTTAGAAGACAATATGAAAAGAAGCCCAACAATTCCTTAGGATACAACGGTGTTCTAGGCTGAGGTTGCTGCAATTGTATGAGAGAAGTGGAAAGATGAACCGAGCTAGGTAAACTTTAGGATAACATCCACTCTACAATAGATCCTAGTAGTCGCAGTGGACTGGACGATTAAACGAACTATGCCGATGCTATCACTTACTAACTAACTAACTGGGTAAAAGCATTGCTGTTTTCTCTGACAGTCACCACTGAAAGTCATCACTTCCGCAACGTCGACTCTAAGATGGTTTGGGATTGTGTAAGCGCCCTAAATTTTAATTAATTTAAAAAATTAACATTGGCTTGAGTTTCAGCCACTCTGGCAGGAAGAGAAATGAGGTGGGGCACAATTTGGCCAGGCTAGGTTCGTCGAGGCCATTTGTTGATGCTGACTTTTCCTTTGTCATTACCAAATCACAAGTTAAAAAGTCCATCAATGATGTGATACATAATGAGGCGAGGAAGTGTTAGAAAAAGTCACCAGCACAGAGACAGGCGAAAGAATTCTTAAAGGAACAGAGACCTGGAATTCACTAACAATCTTTTGAGTAAAGGCAGGACTGTTAAAATGATAGTGGGTCTACTGACTGACCACTATAGACTAAGTAGTTATATGTGTAACATAGGCTCGGCAGATGACGTTATTCGCAGATTCTGCCAAGAGGAGGAAGATGTACCAGTTTACTTGCTTTGTGTCAATGTTTTCTAGTACTGGGCTTATCGCAAAGAGGATAGGGCAAAATTAGAGAGCGCTTTCTAGGACAAAGGAGAATACAATAAATCTGAAAACGATGCGGTGAAACAGATCTAATCCAACCCTAATCTTATCTGATGGTGTCCCGCAGGGATCCATACTTAGGCCTCTTTCATTCACGATATACACTAATGGTCTGCCTACCAATGTCGAAAGTGCCGAGGTATGCCAGCGCGCGCTCTTCACTGCTTTGATTCTTAGGAAATTGATCTCTCAGGAACTTAATAATAAATCAACTAATGCGTAATTAAAGTTTTCAACTAGTTTAACCGAAACAAACTAGAAATAAATACAGAAAATATATAACACTTGACGTTTATTACCAAAAACATCGGCGTCAACGTTTAACGTTGGACAGTAGACTTAAGTGCTTGGCGCTTCCAGACCACTGTCAACTCTATTAACCATTGGAAGAATTGAGCGTCATATTAAGCTTCCTTCCTCCTGCTTAGCTATGTCTGGCTTTTTGGGGAGTGTCCACTAATGTGCTGAAACGAACATTAAGCGGACTGGAATATAATGAATCCTGCGGAACTCATTTTAGAAGTACTAAGGTACATACTTTGGCGTGTATTTTTATTTGAAACACTGTTATCCACGTCCATAACAACAAAACATTTCAAATTAACGGACAGAGTCACACCTACACTTCGGAATACCATACCACATATTAGTATCAACATAGAATGTTGTGCAGGGCTAGTAGGTGCTTAAAGAAACATGACAACCAAACAAACATGAACTTAATAATAATAATAATATTTGTTGCCCAACAGTACAAGTGATCATATTAAGGACAATATACAAATCTTAATAAGGAATGACATATATATTGAATCAAATTAAATCAGGTTAAATCTACGTGTAGAACATATGAAACGGTAAAAAAATATAAAGTTAATAAATTGAAATTTATAAACAAATATACTTAGAAAAAAGAACATTATATACGAAGCTGTTAATATTAACGTCTAACAATTGTTTTAGGGAACAATTAAATATATCACACTCAGAGCACACACGGTTGTAACTATTACACATTCGAAAGACTGGTGATCTGAACATCAGGTTGGTACGGGCTGCCAATGTGTAGAACGTTGGGACGTTTCTAGCGGACGATCGCGGTACGAAGAATGCCAATTTACTCAGCATGAGTGGAGCGTCGACTTCATTATGAAGGATTTTGTACAAAAAAGAAAGACAAGTATTGCTATGTCTTAACTCCAACGGCGCTACAGAAAAGGCACTTAATAAGGTTTCGTGTGGAAAACCTCTGTATGGGTAAATATTGTACGTTTTAAACCAGAGATATTTGAGAAAGCGTCTTTGTACGTTTTCAATTGCGCTTATGTGCACATTGTAGTATGGGCTCCATATGATGGCAGCATACTCTAGTTTGGAGCGTACCAAAGAAAAATATAACGCTTTCAAAGCATATATGTTGGTGAACATTTTTGTATTGCGCAGAATAAAACCCAGGCTTCTCGTAGCTGAAGATACAATCTCCGTAACATGATCATTAAAACTCAATTGAGTATCGAATACTACTCCCAAATCTTTGGTTTTAGTGCACCGCATCAGCGTCTCCAATCCTATAGTGTAATTGTGTAAGATGGCGGATTTTCTTCGAGTAAAAGTTAGGATTTTGCATTTCGATACATTCAAATCCAGTCTATTTTGCATACACCAATCAGATACCAAACATAGATCCGCCTGCAATTTCAAGCAATCCTGGCTGGAAGTTATGGATGAAAATATTTTGATATCATCTGCGAACATCAGTAGTTGACAATCCACGTTAGTGCATAAAGGGCGAGAAAGTACAGACGAGCAATCCTTTAAGAGAAAGCTGGGTATTTGATCAGGTCCAGACGTTAGTTTATTCTTCAAAGAATTTTATTTGCAGACTGAACGTCTTTCTCACTTAGGGCACGATGTGAATATGCGGTATTTTCGATATAATAAATTCATCAGTTTGTAAGGACACGGTTGATTTTTGAAAAACGCTCAAGAAGTGATTGGAGAAAGCATTGCACCGATTGCGGGTCATCAACACGTTCCTCATCCCTATACATAGTTCCTGGGATTCTACTTGATTTTCTGCGTGTTCCAATAAAATGCCAAAAGTTTTTTGCATCCGTACATAACGACGCTTCTACATCAGAGATGTAAATTTTTTACATCTTGTTTAGCTAACCTCTTCGCTCCTGCAAAAATAACAAAAGGGTTGAGAAAGTTCTTTTTTTCAATTCTTGTAGTTAGAATGTCTATATTCTGTATTCAATTTTTGATGTAAAAATTATCTAATTCAGCGTTAGAATGTCGTATTATTTGTAAGCATTGGATTCAATGTGTATTCTGCAACTAGCTTATAATCCTCAACTAACAAGCTTTAGGAATTTTTATGTTGAAAACAGCAATCTATTATCAAATATCTAACATATCTCATGTGGATTTAAAACTGCCTTTCACGCAAACAATAGCAATATACAGAGCACTAAGAAGAAAATCCCTAATATATTACGGTTCTAACTAGCGACACGTTGTGTAATAAACACCCGGTCTTTCCTAACGAGAATCCGAGGATTGAAATTTTTGATTAATAGTAGCGGAGGCCGCTCACTATCTAAATAGTACAATGAGCTGAGATTTACTACATTAAACGTTTAATTCTGTCGAAAGCATGAACACACAGCGCCATTCGACCGGTCACTTTATTACCGACAGGAATATATACTTTTTTCTATTCGTAACTTACACTTTGGGAACGCAAAAAGAATACTGAAAAGGAAAGTTTATGTTGCCGCTCTACGTATTGTCACACAAACTATTTCTAGTCTCGCGGAACGTTCCGCTTGACGTTTCGGGTGCCCCTATATCAAATAAAACGCTAATCATAATTGAAATTTATGAGGGCCAGATAAATTAAGAGCCAATCAGTGCGGATGACATGATGTAGTATGTATAAATGAATGAGACTTACAAATTGAGTTTATTCGCGGTGTCTGAATGGTGGCTGGCAACGTACAACCAGATGGTCGGACCGCCAACGCGGCCCGTGCTGTCTTCGCGTAGGCCCGTTGCTCTTTCCGTGGGCTTGGCTCGCGACGGATGCTCTGCATTATTATAATAACGGGCTCAGCGTGTCACTTAATGCCATGGAAAATAGTATTGTTAAGGGACATAAAATTACTGAATTATAGGCGATTGTGAACCGTACGCGAACGTACGGACCTTTTTCGTGCGTTTTGATATAAATGATGTACGCAGCATTATCTCTTTTTTGTCGCGTTGTACTACAATATGCGATAAATTTCAGTTGTTGGCTGCAGAACGGAAGTTTTGTGTAACGTGTACGCGCTCAAGGATCGTGAAGTAAATTCGTTCTGTACATGGCGTGTGCCACAATATTAAATAAATAAAGAAGTAATATTTTTCCTATCTTAAGGTCGTAAATATTGTTTTGGAATTGAATACAAGTTCGTTATATTATAATACTTAGTGTTCTAACAATCAAGATTCGGACAACATTTTACTCGATAGAAACACAAATCAAGCTTGAATGTACTGTAAAATATTGGAATATATGTATGTTGTCATGTGAAATTAATTTGAATTATTTTTATAGAAATATCTGGTTTTAAAGACAAAAATGTACAGACCATTGAAAATCACCACCAATACACGTAAATGCACAATGTATCATACATGTATTATTTTGAACTAGTTAGCAAATTTCTAAAATACAGCGTTTTTAATATGTGTAACAATGCGTATTTGAAATAAAAAATGCGCTGCTTGAGATCTTTGCTTCACGTTTGTGTTAGGTTAAGTCGAAGTGATTACATAGATTCGAGTCAGCATTTTATTTACTTTTTTATGAAGATTGCTTAAAACTGCATTAGAATAAAATTATGTGAAGGTTTATTCGACAAGTACGTAGCAAATTCATATACTTTCATGGATGTTATTCGAAATCGAAGTCAGCAGTAGCCTTTCTTTTAAGAAAGATACTACTAAATACTATCCGATATCAACAAAGAATTTCTAAGTACTGAAGACTACCTTCAGGAAATATCACACCTTTATTCCCCCTACCAACTTTTTAAAATATTTCATTGACGATAGCTTCATTATCATGAAGCCTAGCAATCCTTAGGATTATGCCTGATATAAAAATCCGTATATTGAGGTGGATTAATCTTCGTTTCTCTATTATTCATAATCATTTACATTTTGTCATTGGTCTTTGCTAATTCGGTTATTTTTCTCCATTTTGCTTTGTCGCGGCACTTTTCCTTCCAATCCGGTGCTCGCGCATCTTCCTCTCTATCTCTTCTCTCCAGGTCTTTTTCGGTCTACCTTTCCTTCTTGACCACAGTGGAATCCACTAGGTGATCCTTCTCACCATCTCCGTTTGTCTTCTCCTCATTATGTGACCCGCCCAATTCAATCTTGTTGCCTTTATATATCGGACTATATTCTCGTTCCCCAACTCCTGCTCTAACTCTTTATTTTTTTTTTGCTCTTTTTACTCCTTCTTTTGTTGTATCTGGACCTAATATTATTTTTAATATCTTCCTTTCAATTATTTTCAGGTCTTCCTCTTCCCTTTTATTTAACACTGCTGTTTCCATAGTGTGCGTAATAACAGGCCTTATTAAAGTTTTGTATATTTTTATTTTGTTTGCTTTGCTAATGTTTTTACTTTTCAACAGCATTTTATTTCTGCCAACTGCCTGGTAGCCTTTTTGTATTCTTTCTTTTATTCTATATTTATATGTTTGTCCTAATGATACTCCTAGGTAGTTGTACGTCGTAAACTTTTCAAATTCTCTCAAGAGTTCTCAGGTGGTTCATGCTTTCTCCTATTTCACTCCCAATCTTCATACATCTCAACTTTTCTTCGTTGATTTCCAATCCATAATTCTTTGCTCGCTTCTCTAATTTGTTAATTACATTTATCAAATCTTTTGGTTTCTTCACTATTGGAGATAGCTTATTAATTCTAAAAAATTTAGAAAAATTGTCTTTTTACTTTAGTTTTTCATTGTACGAATGACAGAGACTAACTGGGCTGAGGTAACTGAGGGTGACTTTTTCAAAGAAGCAATATCTTTAAATCAATTCGAGCAATTACATATTTTATATTTCAATAGCAATGATAACCAAATTGAAGGAAGTAACAAACTGTATAAAATCCGACCACTAATAAAGCTAGGAATTCTAAGGGCGGCTTAGGTGGTTTGCAAGCATTGCAATCGGTTCACTGTTAGTTGCGAAAATGAAGTTTATACATAAAGTGATGGTAGCTTTTTAATTACAAAAGAAATCAGATGAAGAATATTTTATGCTATGGGCTAATAAATACAGATATTCAACCAGTAACTTATAACTTATAAGAGCGTACTTATAATTTACTTGTACATAACATTATTCGGAAATCGACCCAAATTTCGAGACTGTCTGCATTTGTGACCAGAACTTTTTGAAAATGCTTTTCCGTTTATTAATCAGCATATCGACAAAACACCTTGTAATAGGCACGGACTACCAACTTCCTCACAAGAAAAAATATGTATAAACTTGAGGTAACTTCATATAATAGTATATGTCAAACCAAGGGAGGAAAGTGCTCTATTGCAGGCCGCGGGCAAATATTACAAACCGAGTCGAAGGCGAGGTTTGTAATAGCATGGTGTTTAACTAAATGTCTAAAAATAATAAAGACATACCTGTGAGTGACAGATATAGATATAGGCTAATCTGTCAAATATTTTTGAACTGTCAAGTTACCTTTGTTTTAAAAGTGTTTAATAAATAGTTTAATTGAAATTTTAATACCTAATAATTTAGCAATTATCTCATAAGTGGAGTCAGACTGATTCAAATGTACTAATGTCATCTATCAATAATGTCACATATTATAAGATGTACAGTTTCATCATGTCAATGTCACTTACTTTTTCTCCCTAAGGAGAAAAAGTACAACTTTCCTCCCTAGGAAGGAAAAGTATGAAAAGTGGACACTTTCCTCCTTGCTGGGAAAAAAACAATATTACAGGTAAGAATATATTGCAATAAATACATTATCATTTTTCGCTGCTTAGGCAATTTACAATGTTCTTACTATTACAACAAAGACTTGGAAAAACATGGCCAGTACAAGTTTTTGTTTAAGCTGTAACTTTTTTCAGTAATGTTGTTCGCTCGATTTTAATTTCTTTGTTTCATTGAAGTCATTTCTCCATACTTGCCATTCTTTTTGAATGTTACCAGGTAATAGGTTGGCGTATTCCCATCACATAAAGCTAATGAACTAGTTTCAGAGATAGCCTCCAATATTTCCCACATACCCTTCGACAGGTTCGTAAAGGTAGTTCACCCTTGTAAGCAACCTTTTCCAAATGTGAATTCCTTATTAATATCTTATCAAATTGGCCGCCTAGAAAATTTGCATTTTCTGCAAAAGTAAATATTACAGCTTGGAGAGTCAATTGTACCAACTTCTCCAGTTTTTTGCTATCTGGTGTTTGAGCTACTAGTGCACCGGATACAAAAGGCATTAATCATCTGTTGGAAGGATCCGGAAATTTGCTTGTAGCGTCATCCTCTTAAAAGCTGTCACCCGAATATCTACTCACTGTACGTATAACTATTAAGAATGCACTGTTCTGGGCAGAAAATTGTCGAGTAAATGAGTACCGCTGATGTTTCGTTATTATAAGGTTTATAGAGCAGATATTTTACAGTTTACTATGGAATATAATGCTACTTGGAATGCTTGCAGTTTCAAGGTTTTGGTATTAGCCTTAAGATAATATCTCGTCAAATATTATTATTCATTTTAATCTAACTTAGAATGAATTTACATTACGAATATATTATTGAAACCCATTCATGTTACGGAAGTACATACAAAAGCAAAACTTTGACAAAAGTAGTGTTTCACTACCCGTCAATTTATTATCGACGTATAAAATACATTCGAACTGGTTATCCCATAAGAATTATTATTGAACGTTGACTAATTAGCATACTTAATGGTTACTCTATCAGTAAAACGACGTTCACGCTATAAATAGATAATTTATTCGTATCTTAATTATTGTAAGTTATCAAGTACACAGGTTATCGTATAGATCACGTTAATGTCACAAGAATTTTATGCCTTATAAGGAAATAAACATTCATCGCGGATAAAATAATTATTCTAACCGGTAGAGTAGCTCCTTGGTTATTAATTGCATTCTCAGACTGGACGTGTAGTGCAAATGGGTCAATTACGCCAGCCTCTCGTGTGTTGCATACGAATGGCACTCTACCTCTCTTATTTCTAGCTAGATTGTAAACAGATTTATATCTCGCTAGCCTTATATTTATGCCGTGGCGTATATAAAGTAACATGATCGCCGTTATAATTTTAAACTTAAATACCGGTTTTTTATTTTCTGTTTTCCTTAAAAGGCGAGCGATATTGGTATACGAATAATACTGAATACATAATTAACTAATGTTTATTTCTTTATGGGTTACGTAAAAAAAAACGAATCTATAATAAAATGCGAGTGTTGTTACATACACTGTCATGTTGTCGCTGTCTATTACGCTCTCCGTATCTTGAGTTCAATAAAAACTTGCCTTTTGCCACTTCCTTTCATTAAAACAACAACAACAAGATTTCTCCCCTGAATTTATATCCTTATTTCGAAATATATTTGTCTAAAACAAACTGCTATCTGGCTTATTTGGATTATCAGTCGGGTTATTTATCACTAACATCTGAAGTTCAGCGAGGGCGCAATTTGGGTCCCTTCTTTTTCATTTTCATCAATAATTTGTGCAATGTGTTATCTTGTTCTAGCTCTTATTTGGTTTAGAATTGTGAATGAACCTGCTGACTCTATAAGACCAATAACTCTAACAGACATAAATCAATGTGCATAAGTGCCAATTGGTGATCTGTAGGCGTAAAACTACATCATGTATTGATAGTTTTCGATTCAGTGGTTATGCGTTGTCATCTGCAATGGTTGCAGATCGGTGTTATGCAGGGTCCGGCAAATATATGGGAACACCTGATTTTTGGTTAAATTATGTGTTCTATTAAAAAATAACCTTAAGAAAATAATTTCTAATATCTTTATTCTACTCTGCGACATACTTTGATTTCCAACATCACATGTTTCGAGATGTGACGTCATCGGTAGTTTTTTTAAATGGATCACCCTGTATCTTTCCACATTTTCGGATAGATATTTTTTCAAGAGTTACAATTATGTATGGTTTGGTGGATGTGCGGCTTGAGATATTAAAATAAAGCGTTGGCTACTGAAACCTTTTTGTCAGATATATCTGATAAAGAATATTCGTATTTTTATGTTGCCGTGGAAACATTTAGCAGAAAAGAAATTATTTGCATTACTCAGTATTACAAACAGCCATAGTGTAATTAATACTAACAGATAGTTTCGGTATACTAAAATAGTTGTTTATTATGGATGAATTAACAGAACGTAAAAGAAGTAGTTTGTTAATGGTGGTTGGTTTTGGAGACAGGCATAGTGTCTTCAAGATACATGTAATATTCATGTTGTGTTGCTAAAGTTTAATGAAACTGGAGATGTCAAAAAGGAGCCAAAATCTGGTCGACATTAAATTGCTACAAATAAAGATAATTCTTTGGATGTTCTTATTAATCTTCAAGAAAAACCAAAAACGTCACTAACAAACCTGTCCTAATATTACTTTACTGATTCTTTTTTCTTGTCTAAAAGTTCATCCGTATAAAGTACATTTAGTAAAAGAATTAACTGAAGATAATCCTCATAGAAGGATGCAGTTTTGCCAGGTGGATAAGTAGTGGATAAGATTGATCATAATGGAACTAAAGATGTTAATAGCCAATGCTTTATTTTAACATCTAAAGCCGCGCACCCACCAAGCCGTATATCATTATAATTCTTGGGAAAGTGTCTATTCGAAAATGTGAAAAGGTACAGGGTGATCCATTTAAAAAAAGTACCGATGATTTCGTATCTCGAAACATGTGATAGTTGTTGGTAATCAAAGTATGTTACAGACTAGAATAAAAATACTACAAAAACTTTCCTTAAGGTTAGTTTTTAATAGAATCAATAATTTAGGTAAAAATCAGGTGCTCCCACACATGCCGGACGCTGCAGATGTTGGCATGTATAGTGAAAATCGTGTCTCAATTTTCTTCAACTTATGCGGTTATCTGGCGTTACCTTACGGTTGTGCAGCCCAGATAAGAATGCACTCTCCTGATCTGGTGCCTTTTTTGACGTATGTGATCCTTGGAGCAAACTGAATGTCGGTGTTTAAAGTACCAGTCGTTTAAAAAAAAAATCAGCATATGTCCAGAGGATGGTTTACTCACAAAACGTTACTATATCTGTTCCATGTGATTTTCTTAGATTGGAATTGCTTTTTTTTTGTACAACCTTTTAAGCAACTAATGGATTTCTCTAGTCTGCTAATTCAAATAAATTAGTTAGTTCTTCGCAATTATTGCAGATAATCTTATATGTTCTATATAGAGCAATATGTAGGGCAGTAGTCGTACAGCTAAAACAAACAACTTAATAAGATAGAAGGTGTATACAAAACAGTCTCTAATTACAATAATATTAGTAATTTTCCTGCAGATATATTTTTAAGCAAGTTAATCGAATTGCTGAAAGGAAGGCAATCACGGGAAGAATGTCTTTCTTTTTTTCAACAGAAACTTTTATTTTAAATTTATCATCCACACATTGTTGTGGAAGGCAACGAGAGTAACTATATGTCGCCTTTGGGATACAGCGAATCATGCGCCAACGAGCTACTGGAATTGGTTATTTCTGACGGTATGCTAGGAATGCCATCGGAAATGATGTGTGGGCACTCGACCAATGAGCGATGTATATTTCACTACCTCATTTCCCAACAGAAAGGAATGGAGATGCAACGAAAAACCACTGACATAAATAGGCTAGAAAGTAGAGCAGGGTATCAGCGCAGAAATTTTTAGCGCTCTTCAAAAGTCGAAAAACCTATGCTATTGATATTTTGAGTAAAAACATCAGAAATAACTCAATAATTTTTTTATTGACATTTAGTACTCGCGAAGGCACTAAAAGCTAGTAACTTCAACTCGAACTGGAGTTGTAAGATTGCTCTAAATATATTGTCAATTTAGTGTCGTCCTTCTACGCCAACGAGTTAGAATCGTTTATTTCTAACAGCATGCTGGGAATGCCATCAGAAATTATGTGTATTCCGCCAATGATCGATGCGTACTTCACTACCTTCTTTAAAACAGAAAGGAATGGAGAAGTAACGAAAAACCGCTGAGGCAAACAGGCTAGAAAGTAGAGCAGCGTATCAGCGCAGATTTTTTACCTTGTGCAAAAGTCAGAAACTATATATTGAAATGCGTGCTACAGGGATTTTGAATAAACACATCAGTAACATTTAGGGCTTGCTGAAAGCACTAGAGGCTTTTAACTTCAATTCAAAGCCGGAGTTGTATAAATGTTCTAAATGTATTGGGAATTGTTAATAATCTATAGATACCTAGGAGAAATGAGGAAGCAGACACCTTTGCTACAAAAGGCGATGCGGAGCAATTTCAGACTGAAACCTGCCATTTAGCTACTAAACTGTAATTTATTTTGTGGACAAATCAGAAATTGATCCAGTATTGGAACAATTGTCTTAGTTTATTACATGTGAAGAAGTGCATTTCATCCAATCATGAGAGAACCAAAGAACTATTTGAACTTGACCGTGAAAGTGTCAAACTAATTGATTGTGCCTTTACAAATAACTGCAGATTCGTCAAAGAGCATCTACACAGAATCGGGGTCTCTGTTAAGACTGAATACCAACTGTGCCACTGCCATGCTTTCACGAAAACCAGATATTTGGTCTTTCCTTAAAACCTGAAAGCTGTTTTATACAAGGTTTGGAAATTAATGAATTTAAGATAATGCGAATGCTATCTCTCATAAATTCTAAAGATCCCCACTGAATTATTATAATACTGTGCATCAAGACCTATAAACATCCATCAACTAGGTATCTCTCTAAAAGCAGCTAAACGTATCATAAGAGTAAGTTGCAAGTTATAGATGACGAAATGGACTAGTACAATTGGCAGGGAATCAAAATAGAAGAATTTATAGCAATAAACTTTTGTACTCTAGACTCTACCCAAATAGGCACATAATTCATTTACAAACAAAAATGCCAAATTGCCTCCTATCTGTCTAATTATTTCAGCAAAATTGCGAATTGTGGTTTATAAATCCACTTAAAATATTTTTTTGCATATAATTAGGAACATATAAGTACCTGTTAGTTATTTCATCTTTAATAAACTCAAAACCTGCCACTGTAACAGCAGTAACTGATCGCGGTTGTGAATTGTTGTTAAGTTGTAGGTGGGTAAAGAACCAGGTATTAGGTAAAAGTTTTCGACAAAGTAATCATTAATTTAATAAGTTTTGAATTACCAAGTCAATAGTTACTACAAAAAATAAGAGCACGTATAAATACGACATATCCACACAAGCCGTTAAAATGGTAATTGCGCAAAACGACGGGAAACATGTTCTCATCCACGGTTATCTCGTTACAAATCAGAATTACGCTATAGAGATAATTTGGCACGCTTATGTCACATCGTTTGTCCACTGCGGCGAGCATCGTAATTCTCTCCATTATGCAGAGCATCCGAGAGGTCAACATGTCGCGCTAATTGACCAGATTTCGGAATTTAACCGAACTAAATTGTCCTGAACCCCGGTGCTTTTCGTCAGCGCGTTGCACGGTTTCACAATTTTAGTTGTATTTAACCTAAATTTGCGCCGGTACGATTTCTGCGCTTACGCGTCTTCCAAGTGCGTATATTTTAAGACGCGTCATGTCATCATTAAATGAGCCTAATAAAGATGATTAAAGCACGTGTCGCCTGTAACTGGTTTATTTGTTTTTGCACCTGTTTGACAAGTGATGAGTACTGAAAAGACGAACTAATTAGAGGATACCTAATGGTCTAGTACTAAGATGAATGAAAACAAGAAAAAACTTCTAAATGAATTAATATTCACTGCTAATGTGCCTCATTAAGAACGAGAATTAAGGATTCTAGTGAGGTTTGCACTGTATGCAGTGAATAAATTAAGAATGTTAATTATGATATGAAAATTAGTGACCTCTCCAAGTAACTGAAAGTGCAAGGACTTCTAGAATAAAGAAATAAAAATAAACTTATCACAATGAAGTTGACTGATTTTGTTCTATTGTCAATTGTACGTGTTTTATTTTCTTTGTGGTCGAAGGTGGACAAATAATTAGTGTATGAAAAACGTGTGGGTACAAATATAAAATGCTCTTTGGTTGCATTTTATAGCGTATTATTTTAGAAAGTTTAGAAACAAAGTGCTTAACAACGACATTGAGATAAAGTTTCATGATTCTGCAAGTAATACTGGCGATGAAGGGCATTCAAGAGAAAGTAATGAACAAATAGCAAACTAAAGGAATTTAATAAGCTATCTACAATTTTTTTAAAGTTTTATTACTATTACTCCAACAGTCCTGTGTACGCGCCTTCAACAGCAAACCCAATATCACGTCGCTCCCCACGCCGGCATCGTACCGTTCTGCGGTCATCGTACATACCTAGGCAAAATTGCGATTCATGGCTGAAGACATATTTTTATAGTGGAAGGGTGACCATTGTGTTTCTCACTTCAGTATAGGCTTTTCAGCTCCAGTCCAGTTCGCGGATTCAATACATCTGTAGAGCAGATTAATTCTTCGAACTAGTCTTTGAAGTTGGATTTGTTCCAGGTTATTCGATTCGTGATTCCCACCACGTTTGTACTAAATTACGTGGTTTGCTCTTACTCTTAAAAGGTTACTTTCCACATGATGGAGAATATTATTGTGTCCCAATCCTGCATATCTGCCACTTCGTAGTTCTTGCAAGTTGAGACCCCCATTCTTCTCTCTCATTATCAAAAAATAGAGTGGAAGGAGGCCTAAGAGGTATTCCATTGTTACTGTACGGATAGTCCTCATTGCTCCTGTTATTCCTGAACACCCTAACCTCTGTATTTTGCTGAGTTCAGTGGAAACAGTTTAGTGTTTGGATCTTTGCCCACTACACCAGATAATATAAGTATTTATGGATTTGACCACTGTAGTAGACCACGTAATTTCCACGATTCTTTACGGGCTCTTCTAGTCAATATCAGTGTTGTCTCCGCCTTAAGGGGGGATTAAGGGTGACACCAACACATTTTTACTCCCTCTGACTGCTGTATTTCTTAATTTCGGGGTTTTAGTGGTCTAACACCGTCTAAGTTCTGACATTTAGAATGTCTTCTTCGACCAATGTTTGTACAACTTTCAGAGCGTTGTGCGTTTTGCCCCGCATTACACGGTTAAATTTATCCTGGGTACAACAAAATCATGCGCGTACCCCGAAGTTTATGCCCTTAATAGTTCAGCTTTATTAATAGCTCGCCCACGATCAGGTTTTACTGACATTTTGTGGACATCGTTTTGCGACCCGAGTCGCCAGTGTGTCTCCCATGATGTTTGTGTAGAACTAATTCTCAGTTTAAGCTTTGATGCTTTAGATTGCAATAGCATGATAGCATACTTAGTCTTCCGTACAAGTTGAACCAAATCTGTCTCTGAATTTTCCTGCTTGATACCCATATTGGTCTTGATGTAGTGGCCAAGATGGTAGTACATCATCCCTTATATGTATGTCTAGCAGTTTCTTAATAGTCTTTTCATAAATAACGTCACACTTATCGGCCTCAAAGATTTTGTTTTATCTTGTCCCGTTTCATCAGTTTTCGAAATAAAAGTAGCTTTGACAAAGCTTCAGGTCAGTGATATTCCAGTGCTAGACTTTGCCTTAATAACATACTAAATTTTTGCAACAAAAGTTCTGAGCCCTTCGTAGCATTATTGGATAAATGCCATCGCTGTTCTTGGGGATTTATATCGTGTGAGTGAGTTGATTGCCCATTTCACTTCTTTTCTACATTTACCTGCCAGTGCTTTTGGCATTCGGTAACTTTAGATCCTTTTTCATGACTTTCCTTTTCATGCTTTCAAAGCAGCTGTTTTGGTGAATTAATTTCGTTATTGTTTTTTCTCAGCTTTGCCTTTCTTTTCTTAACAATTCATTTTCCCCAATTACTTGTATTAGTGCGTTTATTATACTAGGTATCTAGGTATAAGCCAATATTAAACGTTTATTCAAAGTTTGCAACGTTGCTTGGGTAAGCAATTGATTGTTCGTCAAGCACCAACTAAATCATTCGGCAAATTAGCATTATGACTGCGGAGAAAAGCGATTACCCTAGTCGATCGGAGCTGTCACAGATTTAATATTTATAATGAATGTATATTCTGGTAAATAATTAACATTGGAATTTCTTTTGCTAATCAAAATAGTTTATTGGTTAGCGTATAGAAAAGTAATGTTCTAGGAACAAGTAGAGATTTTTTTTTCTATTATGACAATCAAGCGATGGATTGTGCCTTTATTTTCTCATTAATCGGCTAACTAAAACTCACCTTCCCATTGTTACAATCCAGAGCTGGAATACGGTCTGACAGCAATATACATATAAGCACCTGCATGGCGGGCCTAGCCCATTTGAATTATTGTTGTATACGATTAGAGTTATTAATAGTTCGCATACAATGGGCATGGGTTTGTGTCCTGCAGCTCTCTCATTGCAACTTTAAATGTGGCAGCTGTGTTTTAAGCCAAGCACCATTTCGGAATATCACTGCATTATCTTTACATATCATTACCGGTAATTCTAGAAAGCTACAACGTAGCCGTGCCAACAAATCAACTTCGATTGAAATAATAATAGTTTTCCATGTAATTTTACACGACATAATATCGGGTTTGAGGTGCTAATACCATTATTACGGGAACGAACATCATAACCATCACGTTCGGCGTATCATTAAGGGATCTATGTGAGGTCCGCCAGAATAAACTGTGCGGGAAATATCATACGGAGAGGATACAACAGGTTTGGTTATGATCTTTCTGTCATTGACTTTGTTCTTTTCATTTGTGTTATATCGTTTTCGAGGTATATTACTTTAATTATCAATTTTAGAGGGCTCTCTTTCTGTGTATAGCTGAACGAAAAGCGTTTCCCACACTTATTTAGTACTTAATCGTTAATTGCAGTGTCAACATCGGAGCAATAAAATTTATTGTGTTTAATCTTAGGTTGTGTTGAGTTTCCTTTCCACAAAACTGTTATTAATGTAATTGCTCTGCTTTGACATTTACTCTGCTGCTAATCGTATTAGTGTAAATATAATGGTGTAGTGTACTAAAGTGGATGGATTTCGCATGTTGCCTGTGAGTTAGAACAGCAGTGCAATATTGCAAGAAACTGACGGAGACATTATGTGCCATTGTGAGATGTTGAGGGATGACAGAACCACAAAGCAATATTTAATTTAGTATTTTCAAAGAGGTATGGGTACAGCATATCTACTGGATTTGTATAGTCTGCTAAATTATATATCTAATTATCAGTAATATTGCGAAATTGATAAAAGAAATATGGTACTTCTATATTATCTGATGTTTTACGCGTCCAGTAAAATAAGCGATAGAGCATTCGTTTGTCATATATCAATTATTCTTCAACTTTTACTCCTTACGAATTTTGAATTATTAAACTACTTACAAATTTAAACCAGCACGAATTGCCTTTTGGTATGCACTATTTTTAAAAAATCACACTTGACTTGCTCCAATACCAATTATTGTTATCATTTTCGGAAAATCTGATACTTAAAGCGGTAGTTTTGCTTAATAAAAAATATTTTTTTGGTTGTCTTTGAAAAAAAAACTCAAAAAGTTAACAGAGCTTTGTACGGTATTACCACTTTTCGTTTGGCCGTTATTAAAGTAGTGTTAAGTATAGCCTTCTTCAACTAAAGCGTATTAGAATATTAAAGCTCTTACTTCCAAAGTTTGTTTGCTTGAACCTAGCAGTCAAGATTTAGAGAGGCTTATGTATATGGGTACTGAAGATTTACTGTTTTAGGGTTTAATGTTTTGCTAATTGTTTGAAGAGTTTCGGCATAAATTGAGGACATATAAATAGCATATGTAAAAAAGAAAGCCGTTATTAACCAGAAGATTTTAATGCGTGCACAGATATTCATTTGTTTTATATCATTTGATTTATTGCTTTGTTCATTCATTATTTTTCGTTAAGAAGATACCAAATAAAAAGTTTTTTTAGTATTACTACGAAAATTATATTGTATATATCAAAGACTACACCGGGTGTTCTGGAGGCAAGTGACCAAGTATAGGGTGGAAAAGTCTGGTATGTAATTCTAAATAAACTATTCTAATAATCTTGATGCGCCGATAACCCACCTCAAGCTATAAATAAAAAATGATATTACGTTTAAGATGGTTTACAAGTCAATCAAACATAATGCCCCCTGCTGTTTAAGAAATAATACTAATACAAAAATTGAATTTTCCAAGAAAAAAGAAACATTCACCTTCCTAAAAAGCTATTAATTTTTGATCAGTCTTAATGCTGACTGATCGATTGCCAAATATAGATAGATCTGTGTTTCGATACACCCAATTTAATATTAGCTGTATCTAGGCACTATTTCGAATCTTCTCTTTGTATTCATGACTCCTAGAAACGCTGGATACCGCATCCTTCTTATTACTATAAATGGAGCCTCTTTGAGTAAACCTGCCTGTTCATAAATTTCCATGTAGCTTGCAGAACTCCCGCGGTAAAAACCAAATATCTACCCTAAATGTGCTCAATTTAGAATACACACTAGATTTGAAATATGCGCCTTCCTAAATACGGTTCTTACAAGCTTTATCTGAAGCCCTCCGTCAAATATTTTCCTTGCTAATTGTGGAAAGCCTTTTTACTAATTTATGACAATTCAAAATTCCATCAGCGTAAGTGAAAAAACATACATGAAGAACGTTTGTTGTAGAAAACAACGTAATTGAGATCGTGCTCTTGACTAACAGCGAATCTATGAAGCTCAAAAGACGTGCTTAGTTTATTTTCAATCTTGAATCATGCAAACCTACATTTATTAAGAATAATATTTTGATTCTTGTATCGATTTACCGATACCCTGGATCAAGCTCAAGCAGTTTGGTATTTGCGACAGAGAAAGGGAGGTTCCATCGCATCTCAGCGATGTGGATGCGATAAACCACGCATTTGTTAACGGTGTTACCGCTCCATCTGGGAACTTTTCTGAGATTATTGATGAATACTTCAAGCCTACCTCCAATAAAATCAATTAAAACTTTTATTTCACACAGTTGATAATGATTTGGTTTTCAGTATTATTAATTTTATGTGCAGCAGGGCTACGGGAAAAGATGGTTTGTATTTAACTATGCTAGAATTGTCGTTACCTCGAACTTTACGCTATATTACGCACATTATGAACTCTTGGATTATGGATAATACCTTTACTGACCCTTGGAAGCAATTACTGCCTTTATCTAAAAAGAGTTCGGTTCAAAATTGTGGTGATCTACACCCCATTAGAATATTGTCTATGTTAAGCAGTATTTTGGAATAAAATGTGATGTATCACCAGATCAGTAACCATTTGGACCTTTTTAATTTGCTACTGCCTTGTCAATCTGGCTTCAAGTGGCAAGCTACGCTTCTAAATGTGACAGGTGAGGTTGACAGAAACCAAATAACACCTTGGTACTGCTTGATTACAGTCTTGCATTTGACACTATTAATCACAAAATTTCATTTTCAATTTTGTCACACTTGCGGTTTAGAGGAAGTGTTTTGGAGTTATTTTTCTCTTACTTGAGTGATAGGTCGCAAGTGTGGCAGACTTCGAGGTGGAGAATCATCTGCTCTTGCGCTGACAAGAGGTATCCCGCAGAGGTCTGTGTTGGGGCCACTACTTTTCTCGATATACACTGTGTTTTCTCATAAATGTATAAGTTATTCTAATATTCTAATGTTAGCAGATGACACACAAATATACAAAAGTTTCACTATCGATGACCTTCTCTAGCATTAAGTCAACTCAATGATGATTTGGCACGCATATATACGTTTTCATGTGACCCATGAGTGTCGCATTATTATTCGGGAAGGCAAGGGATGTCTTTTAATGTAGAGACAGAATTAACGTACAAATTAATAATGTCATCGTTCCACTTGTCTCCTGTGCAAAAGATCGCCTCGTCAACTTTAGGAGTCTTCGATCCGTCAGTGTACCAGATCAGGCACTGTCTTCCGTTATCTACAGGTGTTCTGTTTTAACTTCTATTATGGTCGACAAATGTATTCTTTATTCATAGAGCAACTGGAAAATATGAGATATTTAGATATTACTACATCCAAATAAATCCTCCACATGTATTAAGAGATCATAACACTTTTGACATTAAAGAAAAGAATAAATATAATTTAACATACTGCAATGGGACATATTAGATTGAATATCAATTCATTAAAAAACATATTCACAGACACATTCAACACGAAACAATCTAGTCGCACCAAGAGCCAACTATGATTCGCTCTGGAAGTCGATAAGGATGGCCGGATTCCATCAACCACGGGCATCAGAGACGCTCAAAGTCGAAAAGAGAAGTCTTAACACACATTCAAACATCACACAGACAATTCAATCACCACATGAAAATCTCATCGAGTCAAGCGAAGACCAAGACATAAAATCTTTCAAAATTCAAAATCTAATCAGGTACGATTCATTCAAGTAATTAGAAATTAAATTTACCCACTTTTAAATAGATTCTATGTTAATTCACAGTTCAGTTTCTCAGACATCGTCTTTCAAAGTCCGAAGTACGTTGAGAAGGAGTCAATATTGATAATGCATTAAACATTTTCAGATGCTAGTATTAGATAATTAGACATCCATGTACAAAGAAAATGTAATTTCAATTGCTGGCAAAAATCACTGCAATACATTTTTTGCAAGTTTGCGTTTCTACTCAAAGAATTAAAACTATCGTTCTAACCAAATTCTGGAGAAACGTTAAATATTTGTACTTTTAAAAGTGTCTCAAATAAATACAAGAAGTTTAGTTAAAAGAAATTGCTTATCAAAAATGCAATCAAGTAAAAGTTTGACGATTTAGATTAAATTATCTATAGTAGAATGCCTATCCCAAGTCAGGATGAGAAGTAAGTAGGGGGAGAGTATCAATCTCGTTAAAGGTTTCATCTGGCCCGGATAAAAGACAACCTGTTAAGGGGCCTTAGCTTACAGTTACAGATATCCCAATCAAGCGGAAGGCAGAAAGCAGACTGCAAAGGCAGAGAAAAAGAACGGTGGGAGACGTAAGACTCTAAAATACCACCGCAAGCCTCGAAGAAACCTAATGAAAGTTTCAGCGAGACAGCGTCAGGATCACAGATGGCAATAATAGATGATCGTCATTTGGAAGGAATAATGAATCAGAAGGAGATGGATCTGATTCAAAAACGTCTTTTGATTACGATATACAATTGGTCCGAGTGGGAGCATCAATTTTATACAATTCACGAAGAAAATCCTCATTGGGAGAGTATTATAAATGTCCTTATACAGACAAGACACAAGAACATAGTTCAAGGCAAAGGCATCCTTAACGAATCTTCCAAAGGGCACCGATTGAATTACCGTTGGATCTAAGGACATTCCCAAGACGCCAAGATACAAGTCTTGATCCAGGTTAGCTGGAACCGGTAAGAGGTAAAAGGTAAAGGTAAGGAGTCTGGGGTGGATGTTAACTGGTTTGTAGTAGAACCTTAGAAAAAATACTTAAAAATACTGATGTTAACCAACTTTGGTCGCAGGTAAAATAGGTCATGGAACAAGGATATGTCGAAGGATTTAACTATTGCATCGGCATGTTTAACTTGACGAACATAGCTTACCACGAGCCGAAGACTGACTGGGGAGCTTATAGCACAACTAGACTTCAGTCTAAGGGGCACAAAAGTAAAAGAATGAAATACAAAAAGCCAAGAGGCTGCAGTATTTCCGAAGCCTCTATGTCACACGGTGGTGGTACCCTATGTAACTGACTGAAAACGCAAAGTTTTCTTTTATGTGAATTTATTCTACCACAGTGTTTGTCTACTGAAATTTAAAGTACGTAATGGGGCTAAGACTAACTAATTTAACAATTTTTATGTGAATTTTTTAAATTTTTTGAAGCTAAATAGGGTTCCAAGTTTCACACACTTATGATACCTAATTTGTTCGTACCATTACGCGTTTCAAGTTTTGCCTAACAATCATCTCCTCTTTCACACAATTATATTTATATATTACTAGTTACTTATGAAAAATCCTTAATTTTTCGCTTTAGTTTCTACAAGTGTCGTAGATATCTTAATCAGAAAATTTGAAATATTTTCACTCAAGAGCTTCTATTACGCACGGGATAAGAAAACACTCAATACTAATCTTAATTCATCCAAATTAATATGCAGTAATTTTTAAAGCAATTAAAAGTACGCGTAGCGTCGATAACGTTAGGCGACTCCCGAAATTTAGATAAGTAACTCTTATAAAGGAACCGAAAGAAGGTGCTTTCCCTAACGGAATATTTGTCACTAGTGCCGGCGCTAGCTTTGTATGTACTTTAGTTATTACTAATTGTACGGGGAAAATGCATGAGGACGCGTTCAAGAAATGATTCGAGTGTCGGCTATCAGCGAGAACGAATGGGAATTCCTTCGATTAATGGAATGGGGAATGTTTGATAGATTAAAAGCAACTAACTTAAGTTGTCTGTCCGTCCAGCGAAGTCAAATAAAACCAGAAAAAGGGAAAGATATTAATTATAAACTCATTAGCAGGGGATTGCCTTATTTATATCTTTGCCGTGCTTATTCTTGTAGAGCAATAACTCGCTTTTATTATCATATTTATTCGCAACGGTAGACAATAAATTACCTAACAGTTAGTCAGTATCGTGCTGGCAGTAATGTTAATGCCGGTCGCTGGACAAACGCTTACATCAAACACTGACATATATGGCATTATTCAACAGAAATAATAATGTAATTTCATGAGTTGATTTCGCTGCGCACCGTAGGAATACATCTGCACTTCAACGGATTGCACAGTCATGCATATGTAAAGTGGAGTTATCCGTGTTCTTGCATTAGAATTAGCTTGATGCTATAAGAGAGATAAGCGAAAATCAGGGTATTGGATTTTTTCTTGTTGTTATTTGCTTATTGGCTTGCAAAAGACATGTTAAATTATTTATGGACTGATTTTATTAATTTTGTGGTATAGTCCGTCCACAGACATAACGATTTGATTAATAAGCATTACCGAGGATTATCCACTACCTGCTGCGGCAGCCAGCAAGAAATTATGCAAATGAAGTAATGGGGTGTATTACGACAAATTGGACTTTTCTTAAGTAGAGAACATTTATGTTTTATTTGACATAATCCACTCTTAATAATTTAAACCTCATTAGTTTACAGAAAACAATTAAGTTTTAATAGATAATGTATATGAACTTGTAATTGATTAAAGAATGGTGTATAATGGTCTGTTAAATATTAATAGACATTTTGTCAATTTGTTTGTTGCAAGATGTAGATGGTTAAATTTGCGAAACAAAAACCTGTGTAAACCGTGGATTATCGATGATTCGAAGATTCAAGAAAAGATGTATTCGCAGATAGTCATATTTCGGTAAGTGAAAGTAGTAATTTGAGAGAAGATATATTGATAATGCAAGAAATCATTGGAGCACTGAAACAGAAATAATTTGAAGAATGAGAATTATGGGATTAAAACAGTGACAATTGTTAGAATACCGAAATTAACGGGAGTGTCTTACGGAACAGTGCCAAAAATCTTTCGGAATGGTGTATTTAAAAGAAAAAGAAGGAATGACAAGGAACAATTGAAGAAAATTAGTATATGTGTTTTTAATATTGTGAGAAGAGAAATATATCGGTAAAAAATGTAATGGGACACCTAACATTTAATTTTATTTTAAATTTAATTTATTATTTATTTTCTTCATAAAAGATTTTTGATTTCATCCTATTTAGGTAAACACGTAAACAGGTGATATTTGTAACGTATTTCTAGTTATAGTGCGTATGTGCGGATACGTAAGCGGCGTCATGGATATCCTAGGCAAATAACAGCATTTGGCGCGGATCGCGCGGATAGCGCAACGTCTAGGATTGGCGGACAGGCGAGGAAAGCGCGTGGGAGCGCGTAGGAACACGGTGAACAAAAAAGAAGTCGGCACCTAGCGCCCGAAGCACGCGAACGCACTAATGGACTCAAGGGCGGTTGTACGAGAACTCGCCCTAAGGTGCTGGTCACACTGGTTGCATATATTATAAAAGCGCGTAGCGAACTGTTCGGGCGCCGCGATAGCAAAGTATATTGGTACCAAGGAATAAACATCCCGAAGGAGTCGTCGTGCAATTATGGTTAAATTGCGTTTGTTCAGCTGTGTTGAGCCACCGCACGCTGGTAAATCTCCCGGTCGAGATGGCCGAATACAGTTCCCAGAGGGTACAACGACGTAGCTCCACCGATCAAATTTTCAGACGAGATATTATTATTTACTAATTTTACGGCGCCCAACAAAAAATATAACATTCATAGGTAAATTAACGAGCCATTATATTTTGGCGTACTGAGCGGAGGAAGATAAAACCTGTTGCATTGCAATCTAACGTACAAGCGTGAGCGATCCATTACATTTTGTCGCCACAACGTGGGGCAAAGATTAAGAAACATTACAGAAAGAAATGCAGCTCCTACATTGCGAATTTTGTGCAATTCCTCAAAAGAAAACAGTCGATTACAGTGTTGTATCACTACGTTGTCGCGTGCTATAAAGAAAAACAGCTTTAAATATGGTGCAGTTGAACGGCGAACAATAATAGCAATTACTCCAGCTGCTGTGGTATGAATATCTGCCGAAAGTGAAGACATTTAGACAAGAGAGACATTTTATTTGCTACTTGGACAAAATGTGGTATGACACCCATAATAAAGAACGGTTGGGACGAAGGTTCAGGGGTCGAGTGCTTCTGCGTGCATAGGGAAAGAAATTACTATTGCACGTGCGGGATCTAGGGATGGCTGGATTGGTGATGTATTATTGTCCGCAAAGGATATAAAATCGTCGTCCTAGAATTATTATGACGATATGACAAGTTTTTTGTTTGAAGAATGGTTCGTCAAAAAACTACTACCATCTTTACTTCCAAAAAGTGCATGGATAATGGCAGTTATCACTCACAAGTTTTTAAAATACCTAATCATCAAGCATAAAATTGAAAATATCAAAATTTTTAGAGGAGCATGGCTCGCATACGAAGAAATTTTAGAAGCAATATTTTATTGATAATGCTGCAACTACTATAGATCATACAGTATTACATCCATCTCCATATTACTGTATTTTCAACCCCATAGAGTTGATTTGGCTTACACTAAAGCAACAAATTGGTCACAAAAATACCGCTCCTATGTTTAGCGAAACAATTTGATTTATATTTAGTTAATTTTAATTTTTTAGTAGTATTCAATCTTATTTTTACTTGATATATACTGTTATGGAGCATATAATGAATGTCACCAATGATAAATGTTATTATTATCTTGTGTACACACCTGTGTGTAAGTTTGTAACTAGCCGTGGTAATTGGGAATATACGTTCATTGTACGGCAACTATGTGATTTTAATGTAGTTTCTTTGGTATCGATATTGCTTCAAAGTGGTGGAGATTCAATGCAGCTCGTGTTAAATAAATTATTGGTCTATGGAGACGGGGGTTTGTTGATAAAAGATCTTCCATAAAAAATGTGTCATCAGAATCTTCTTTGTGAATTATAGTATTTACCATTTGGCTGTAAGTATTCAGAAGAAGATTTTTGATAATTAGAAGAAATTCATTGAATTAGCATACCTTTAGGAACGTTTTCTTTTGTGGGATTGTACATGTCTTTGCTGTATTGAGTATAATGATATACCATGGATGCTTTGAAGAAGATTTTTCCCTGGATTCCCTGATACCGGCGTTGTATTTTTGATGTGGTTCATTCCTGCAACATGTTTGGTTTGTCACTGCGAGGAAATTCTATTCTGAAATACTTTTGGTTTGGGATGTGAACTACCTGACGTTAGAGGTATTTCCTATTGTTGTTATTTAAATTTTTGTGTAAATAATTATATATCATTTCATAACTTTGGGGTTACCCATATAATTGTAAATCACAGTTTAAATTGAAATTTTAATATGAATAAGTTAGTAGGCATTGTTAGTGAAACTTATCGTATGGAATAGCCAGAGATTTGAATGTTGTTTTGGTTTTAAATTGGAATTTAATAATCCAAAATATACTGGATAATAGCTGATATTTAATTAAAATATTGCAAATAAGTGTACTCACCTTGAGTGGGAGTCCTTATGCTGCTAAAACGTTTTTGATATTTATTATACAATAAATTGTGCATGTTATCGATATTTACATTGTCTTTATTAATAAAACTTGTTAAATGAGTAAAATTAAACATAAATTCAATATTTAACGAAGTAAAAGTCTTATATTATACAAACTATTGATTTACAAGACACATCACGTGCAGCCTCCGCGGCAACCCAGTTTCTATTGGTAAAATAATATCAATACATTTTAAAATCGAACATAAATGTTTTTAGAATAGATAGTATAATAATCTTTGTAAACACGTCCTTGTAAACCACCCGTGTTCAGAGGATTGGGTAAACATTTCTTTTTTAAAGTTCAAGTGCTAGTGAACAACTCAAATCATAATATCTAGAGACAGACTATATTTTCTAATGTAAATAACGCATACTGTGCAAATAATTGCTGGGGAATGTTCGTGAGAGAATTTAGGCAAAAGCGAATTGATTAAGTAGATACATTCTAGCAATAGCTAGCCATCATTTTTAAATTTTCGCTCATATTTTAGTAGTAATAGTGAAAAAGACCTGAAAATATAAGCAGATATAAGACATACAGTGTATTAAAATAGAACTTAAAAAGTGAGGTAGCAGTTACACCGCGGTACAAAGTTGTTGGTAGGACAGCCGTCTCGTTACCATCGTTAATGTCATTTTTTCCCGAGCGTATATTGTCCAAATAAAAGAAAAAATAATTTAACGTACGGGGCAGCAAGTTTGTTTACGATCTTGTCGAAATTTATTGTTACATGTTTGTCGGATGTTTGCCGAAAGAAAGAATCATGGTCGTTAGATATAATCATTAACGAAACAAAAGCTGCTCTGTCACGCACGTACCTTGCGGACGTGCCTCGTCATTAGACCACATTTACAGCGTTAACTCGATTAATTTGTCGTTAATGCGCTGATGCATGTTTTAAATGATTATTTTTGTGAGTATACGCTGCTGGTATGGTAGTCGTTATATTATGGTAGTTTACTTGATAATATGTACGTCGTATAATAAATAAAAGGTATACGCCAGCAATAAGGTGCTTTCGCTATTGGGCATTATTTAAATAATTATTTACCTAGATAATTATTTAATATTAAATCGACAATTTCAAAAATTAAAGGATTGGATAGTATGGTTTAAAATAATCATATCAAATCCACTACCAATTTATTTATATTTAATCGTTAATAAAATAAACAGATTAAGCTTTAATTGATGGAACAGTGAAATTGTTTTTTGTTCCGTGAATGTTGGTGTTTGGTCTGTGTGACCTGTCAACGCACAAGAGCTATTTTGAAGCAAGTTTACAATCGAATAGATTCGTGGGTTTTGGCACTAGCGCCATTCACAATTTTCAAGGAAATTAGTTGAAAAATATTAGTAAAGCATTTATTGACATGTGAAATAATTATAGAATGTGTGCTATGGTTTCCCATAATATTAAATTTTGCTACTCGTGAATGTAAATTTTAACAAAATTGCGTTACTATTTCAAACTCTATTGATCCTACAAACTGTAAATTTTTATTACAAGGATTAGTATTAAATGACAAACGTGTACATTAGAGTTCACTTGTTTGTGTTACTTATTCCTACAAAATCGTCCGTACTGCGCCGTTTAACTATTTACTACATGGATTTCTCTCTGTGTTGATTCATATTAACTTTTACTCGGGTATTATACTTCAAAATAAAAAAGAAATTGCGACAGGTAAGCATTAGGTAATATAAAGGTAACTATTTGATTTTTTAGAAAATGGCACTGCACCAATTACTAAAATAAAGACTGTGGTAGTGAAATTTCTTAAAGCCTTACTGGGAAGACTGGGTTTAAATCTTATCTTGGTCGATCACAATGGCTAAATTATTTCCCGTGATTTCCAATTTACTTCACCATATTTCGTTATTGTAACCAGATCAAATTTCGATTTAAGTGCCATATCTCATTAACTCGCGCCAGCTTGAATATGTCGAAGTCATCGCTAGCTAACATATTACACATATACTGAAACCAAACTGAAAAATTCGGAGGGTTGAGTTGAAGAACAAAATATCCGAACGACTGAAGCTTAAGCAATCAAGAGAGAAAATATCGGCGCCTAGTAGAGTCCGCTGCAATAGAGAATGGTACATGTCTGTCTGTTACCTAGCAACGAGGAATCGACTACTAATATTCGTTCATTGCGCATGTGACGTCATGTAGTAGATCAAATATCTTCTCTTTTGTTCGGTTAGGCTCGCATCATTATTCGGAAACTTTTTTCTTCAAGTGTACGTGCTATACGGTTACACGTTATAAGCGGAGTCGCTATAATCAAACTGCACGGTATTATTATACTTTGTATGCTTTCTAAAGAATATAATGGTAACACGTTACCCCGATTGTACAAAATGTATTGTCGGCAGTAAAGCAGAGCCTGTACATGTTGTAATTTCTTCAAGCAAATTAATAAGGCAATATCACCGATGTGGAATTTATGTTCGTCCTGTAAAATTACATGAATAATAAACATTAAATATGAACCCAAGGCACATGTACGACTCTAGATTATACATTCTTGAGGACTAAAGAGTATAATTTGAGGTATTAACAAAGTTATTTTATTGTTTGTTTATGTATATTAATTATATGCCGCTCTGCAGTTAAACCCACCGTTATCTGTAATATTTTATGATGGGTAGGTTTTCTATCATTTGTAGGGAATTTAGAGAGCATTTACACGGTCTTGCCTGATGCACACATGTTATAACATCCAAAGTTATTGAAGATTACGGTAGCTATTTCTCATGAAGTACATACTACTAAATCATGCTTCATCTAATGAAGTACTAAGACTGTAACTAACAATAACCATATTGATACTGTCTTGTATTTAAATACAAAGAACTGGTATGGAATGAACAAAAATCCATTTTTTTATTAATAACGCATCAAAAATGTTTTCTTCATTAATAATTATAATCAGCACAATTAAGGTGAACACACAGGTTACAATAACCAACGGAACGTATTTAATAATATTATTAGCTGTTGTAAACGTATGATTGACAGAATAGCCGGGGTCAACATTTATAAATTCATAGTAATTATACGCGGCGTTACAAATAATATGGGCCTATTTACTGAAGGAACGCTTCATTAGAACTATCCCGTTGATATCAGATATCATACTGGTCGAAAGCCCGTACTGGATTAAAGTCACTTACATAAATAGTTGCTTATCGCCATTAAATGATAAACATCATGGTAGGGTACCAGATATTATACCTAAATTATTTTTGAAGGTTAAGGACACTTTGGACACGCTTTATGAAATGTTTTGTTTAAATACATGTTCTTAAAAAATATTATTATATTAGTATTCCTTATTTTGTAGTGCTAACAAAAGTACCTTTACGCCCATTACATCGGAAACACAAAATTATTTACAGAATATTTTAACATTTTTTTGTTCGAAAAGAGCTATCGAAATCACTTAATCCCACTTCCCTAAAATAGTAAGTGACTTACTTAAACTATTTTCGAACACAACGGTTAGTTATACATCAGCCTCTACCTAAATCTAGACACCTGTAGAAAATCGAATAACGACAGAAATGTATCTGTTTCCCTGGTATCTTATCGGAGTGGCATGTGTGTCCAATAAATTTAGGAGACAATAAGATCTCTTGTTCTTACTTATAAAGGGAACTGAAGAGGAGAAAAAGATAACGTGCGCTGGTATTTCTTCGTGTGAGGAGTAGAAGAAAAGCGGTTACTGGACGGGACTTGAATATTCATGATACGGTATTTAGTAGTGTCAAGTTGATGCGTAATCCCATGTCTGTAATTTTAAAATAGTAAAGCCGATTACGATTGTTCGTCATATACGGTCATTGAATGTAGGATTCCTTACCAAGAAGACTTCTAAAAAAGAGGTAATTAAGAATTTTGTTTATATTGTTTAACTATAAATCGTTTAATGGCACGTACATATTATTTTTGTTTTTATAATTTTCTTACGAGGTATTGCGCTTTTATTTGTTTGATGTTTGGATTGTAAAGTAATCAGAAAGAATTTTTTCCCGATTTAACTGCATGACTTATTTCACTAACATACTACCTGCAAATAATTTAATTATTGTTAAACATAGCCTTAATGTGCAAATAACTAGAACAAACTTAATCATAGGACAGCGATAATGAAATTTTGATCAACATTTCTGTAATATATCGTTTTCTGTATTCGGACTTATTTTTCATTAACAAAATTTTCTTTTTATTTTCGTTTCTAATGGTTATTTGTTATATTTTGTTAGTAGATGCCATTCACTGAGATGTACTCCATTTAGAAAGCGATATTGAAAGGACAGAACACAGGATCAGCTTCTTTTAACAAATTGAAAAAACTTTCACACGCACAAGGATCACGACTGATTAGTAGCTATTATTTCATTCTATTAAACTTTTTATGATTTCATTCATTCATTCATTCAAGTTAGGGTGGGCACTTGATGTCCGGGCACTTGAGCGACGTGCTAATTGTACCATCCTATTGATCTCTTATTTCCACTCGAGCAGCTTGCTGTTCTCTATATAAAGCCCAGTATCTTGCCCAGTGGCAACTTTGAGGACCTTCGAGGCTCCAATAGATCTCTCCCGAAGTACGTCTGCCTAAGTGCCCTCAGTTCCTCATATGTGCAGATTACGTGTAAACTCGTTTCCTCCTGTAGTTCGCATCTTCTAACCCACGTGCCTGTATTGTATAGATGCTTTTCAGAGGAAGTGTAGTAATGGTTTTAACTTCTTTCTGCTGCGCCTGAGTAAGGTTATCAGAGATCCATTTACCATCCCCTATCGCGTCTTTAGATATGGGAGTTGACCTTCATCGACCTCTATTTCTTGTACTTCTTTTCTAACAGGTCCGATTCTCCCTTCTTGCAGAATCCCTTAGTAATCCCATATCGGCTCTGGACCCATGAAGATGTCTCTTAGAGCCCTCCTTGGCTAGTTCATCGGCTAATTACGTTGCTCTTATATCCTCATGTCCTGGCACCCAATCGAGACACCGTGTAGTCTCGTGCAGTGATTGAGGGATTGTTTGCATCCCTAACTAGTTTTGACCTAGTTACGGGGCTCGAGACTGCCTTAATGACAGCCTGGCTGTCAGTCATTATTTATTTTCCTCCTCATGTAGCCCTCGTTTTTGATATATTTTACTACTTATACCCTAAATTTTTTATATGGATGTATTCAGTATATTTATTTACAGAAGAAATACTTTAATCGTTTAATTCGAATACCCAAGAAATTGCTGGTATCTATGGAATCGGAAAAAAATCTTTTTAGATTAATCCGAAGACCCAGTACCAATTAGGTTCATTTAATGACTAAAATTTGCAAATTTTATCTCCTTTCTCTTTATAAACTAAAATATTAATTTATATTGGCAATTTTCTTGTGAATATTACTGAAAAAATAATCAAGAAAAAGAAAAATATATATATAAAGAAACATAATAAATAAATAAATTTGTGGAAGTTGCAAAATTATAACACAGCGGGCCCAGACTTATACGCAGCGGACCGCGAGTGGTTACCTTGATATACACCAACGTATGCCGTGTACACACTACAAATGAAGTGCGCAAACCGTCACTACTTTTAACGTACTTGCGGGCATTGTTATGTAATTAGTGTGAATTTGTAATTTTTAGATATATTCAATATTTAAGTAAACAGCAAGTGCATTTAGAACGAACAATTTAAATTCTTGAGAAAAAAATAACATTTGCATAATTATAAAATATAAAGAAGTACTTAATATAAAAAAGTTCTAAACAGTAAAATAAAAATAAATAAAATAAATATTAAACTACTTGTATGAGAATGTTAATCTGTTACTAAAAATTTTGTTCGACTTGCTCTACATTTGTCAATTCACAGATCAAGAAGGAACTGCGCAATATAGGAAAAAAAGGATTGTGTCATTTACCATCTGCTATAACTTCCATTTTGTATTTTTGAAAATACTTACTTACATATATATATACGATTGAATGATCTCAATTTACGTTTGATGTGGCAATAAGTAATTAGTGGAATATAGGAATCAGCTAATTAGTCACATTGGAGCACATTACAAATGCAGAAAAAAAAACATTACCCTCATTTCCAAACATCTGTCATAGTGTGTAGACAATATAACTAATTTATGATTCTATGAAGATACGAAAATTTGTCTTTATTTCTCCTTCAGATATATCTGAATACGATTTTTATCCTTAGAAAAACATTTAATTATTCTATTATTCTTAGGCATCTGCGTAAGATCTCTGCTATACTTAATTTTGTTGGGTAGAAAGTTTATAGACTGAAAAGGATGGTACCAATCAAATATAAATTTATCAATGGTAAAAGTAAAATACACCGACTTGAAACCAGGAACAGTAGACTGTGACCCGACCTTAGATATACGGCACCGACCGGACAATTATAAGCGAGGGTAGTGATATATAAACCGAGATAACATACTTTATAAAGTACGGTTACAAAACCGTTTTTTGTTCTCAATCATTAAATTTAAAAATGCGAATACCGTTGATGTACAGTACACAAACTTTATAACAAACAGAGAGCAGTATGTAATTTCCTGTTTCTAACGTACTGAAAGCTATTTGTACCGTAAATTTATTTTCATTTGCTGCAACAGAGTATAACAATAAAAAATATAAAATTAGTTGATAAATCGAAATTAATACTAATTGTAAGTGTAAAAATGATTATATCCCATTCGTTAATTTGAAAAAAAAAAAATGTGCGACAGCTGGAATCTAATAGCGGCAACACTGCTATGGAAGCGAAGTGGGACAGAATGAATTATTCTGGAATTATGAATAAAGGATTCTTCCTTCGAATCGATGTGCATGCGCAATGGCAAGAAAAAGATATTCTTTTACAGTATGCCTACCTGAATCAGATCAATAATAGTTGTGTTTCGTCATGCTCAGAAAAGAGAAGCCAGAAATTCATTGAAAAGTGCTCGTGAGTGAATTGTTGCCCGCACGAGCAGGTATTCCGTATCGTGAAATTGTCGAAGATCAAATCGAAACCTTCAACAGTGCTTCCAGCATGGAGTACGTGGTTTGAAGAACGTAGAAAGAAGAAGTAAATAACTAATTTGCTAAAATTTCAAGATGTTGCAATTCGTTTGACACGTGGTTTAATAAGACTCGCTTGGGAATGAGGACAATTGCATCGCCGGTGGTTCCCTAGAACTTGACGGAAATGTAGTAATGGAATACGGTATGGTACCGCTCCAATTCACATTGGCAGCGTTTATGGTCGTTCAGCGAGACGCTTTCTACTGGATTATTAGCTTTAATGGGCCAGATAATACGAATTAATTTAGGAGCTGAATTTAATGTTTCATTCAAAATTTTAATGATACTAATGACAGAATGCTACATGCACAGTTATTTTTTTTGATTTTTTGGAACATAACCTG